>QJOA01000317.1:0-71770 GCA_004155915.1 Monosporascus sp. CRB-9-2
ATTTATAAAATATTTAAATAATATCGATTTTTGTAAAACGTTTAACATTTTAATAATTAAATATAATATTATTAAATAAAAAGGTTAAAATAAGGCGATTTTTTAAATATTAATTTTTTTAATAATAATTAATATAAAATTAACGTTTTAACAAATAAGGTTTTAAAGTAAATAGGATTAAAGTAACGTTTTTTCATATATATAATTTAATAAAATTTATTTTTAATAATTTATTTATTATTTTTTTAACGGAAAGTATTAAATAAGCATTTTATAAGTAAGGGGTTTAAAAGCGGGTATCGACCGGTCGAATTTTAAAATTATGTTATGGCTAGGTCTGAAATTTAGAAAAATATTAGCTTTTTTTTAAAAAAAAATCATTTTAAGTAAATAAAAAGTTTTAATAAAAACTTTCAGATTTATTTTATATATTTCGGATTTTTATTTTCGGAAAAAAAAGTTTTTTGGCTGTTATATATTTTTTTTAAAAATAATTATTATTATAACGTTTAAATTTTTATTTTTAAAAAGAATAATGTTTTAAGGTAACGGGTATTTATTTTATTATTTCGTATAAGAATTAATTTTTAATTTATTCATTAACGAAATAATAATTACGTTATTTTTAATAATTTTTATAACAGAAATAATTAATTTAATATTATATACGTCCGGTATATTTTTTTTATTTATTATATTTAACGGAATAATAAATACGGATATTAAAATAAAATCGTTTTCGGGTTTTTTTTATAAACGTCGGAAAATTTAATATTATTTATCGGTTTTTTTTTAATATAATTACGGCGGTAAACGTTTTTTTAAATTTTAAGATTAACGTATTCGTTTAGTAAATATCGGGTTAAAAGTTTAATTACCGGTAAAAATTTAATTAAAATTAAAAAGTTATCGGATTAAGTAATATTTTTATTTTTATAATTTAATAATAAATTATATTTTTTTATTTAATTAAAACCGATAAAAATATCGTATTTAATATTTATAATTTGGTAAATTTAATCGGGAAAATATTATCCGTTAATTTCGAATATTATAATTATTTAGGTTTTTATTTAACCGGTGGGTTATTTCCGATAATTCTATAATTAAATTAATTTTTTTAGCCGGATAATACGAATTTATAATTACTTTTTTATTTATTTAACGAAAAAAAAGTTATCGAAAAATCGGGTTTATATTCCGGTATTATAAAAAAACAGTAATACGTAAATTAATTTTATTTATTTAGATTTACGTAATTTTAATAAAAGCTTTATATTTTTTAGCATTATTTATTTCCGTTATTATTAATATAAAAAGGATTATTAAAAAGTTTTTTAACGGTTTATTTTTTTTTTCGATTCGTTTAAACTAAATAAATTATTTATTATTTTTACCGTAACGACCCTTTTTTTATTAAAGCAATTATTAACTTTATATTCCGTTTTATTATAATTAAAATATATATTAATTTTTTAATAATTTTTTTTTCGGCTTTTAATAAAGGTTTACCGGTATTACCTAAAGTTTTCGATTTGCCGGAATTATTATTCGAACGGGGTTTTTTATTTTTATTTTTTAGTTCATTATTATCCGGATCGTATGGTTAAGGTTTACGTTTTGCTGGCGTTTTTTATAGGTAAGTTAGTTATTATAAGCGGTTATAACGATACAGTTATAAAATTTTTCGTAAATAATATTAAAGTTACGGTTATTTTCGAAAAGGCATAAGTTAAGGTTTAAAGGGATATATTTTTATTAAATTTACTTTTATTCGTTTTTAACGATTTTGATTTTTTAAATAAAAACGTTAAATTTAAAAATAAAATCATAAATATTTTAATTTTTACTGGGTTTAAAAGCAAAAATATAAAAAGTTTTTTTAATAATAAAGGTTTAGTTCGGGTCGTAATACGATAATTTTAACATTTAAATTATTTCGATTACGTAAAAAAAGGTTACGTAATTAATCGGTAACGAATTTTAATTATTTATTCGGCTTTTCTTTTTAAAAGATTTATTAAGTAAATTATGCAAGTTTTTGTATTCCGAAAAGTTGGTTTATTTATTTCGAATTTATTTACGATTTTATAGATTTAAGCGTTAAATTTGGTTTTATTACCGTTAAACTTAGTTAGGTCGTTAACGTAAGCTTTTTTTTTTTTTGGTTATAATTAAAATTTATGTTATTATTTTCCGTAAATTTGCGAAAACGAGTTCTGCTGTTATATTAGTAAGGCGAAACGTATTGGTGTTACCGAAAGCGTTATTAATTATATTTTTTCGGCGAGGGCGGTTAACGTTATCGGAAGGAATAGGGGAATAATGGCTTTATTTGGCCTGAAAGCGAACGATTTTATTACGGAGTTTTTGGAATTTTTTTTGGATATTTTGGTTATCGTTAGCCATTTCGTTAATTAGTTATTTATCGAGATCGGGTTTTAAGTGGTTATAGTTTTGGTTTTGTAAACCTTTTATTTTTACGGATTCGGTTTCGTTTTGCGATATGTCGTTTTGTACCCTTTTTTTAAGGTATTTTGTTTTTTTTTTATATTTTAGTTTAGGTTTTAAGGAGATATTTCGTTTTTTATATTTTTAATTTTATTTTTAATTGATTTAAATTATTTTAAACGTTAATTAGTTAATAGGTAATTTTTTTAACAGATATTTAGTTTTAATATTAATTAGTTTAAGTTTTAGTTTTAAATTTACTTTAAAACGCGTTATTTTTCGTCGTTACGTATTAACGTAAAAGATATAGTACTTTATTTATTAATCGTTAAGCTAGTAAGAAAGGGAATAAGCTTAAAATAATAATACGGCCAGCATTAATATAATATGGTAACTAGTTTATTAGCGTTATAAACGAAGATTTTAAGCTAAAGAAAAAAAGGAAAAAAAGACAAAGTTGCAAAGTACGTAAAAATTTATAAATATCTCCACTTTTTGTGTGGCAGGTGGCTAGTTTACGTGGCAGCTGTTAGCCCCATGTAACGGTTACCAGCCTCACGGTTTGATCTTGGTGGCTGCCATTATACGAATCTCCCCGTCTTAATTTAGGATAAGGGAAAAAAAATTGTAAATAAGTAAATTAAAGGAATTATTATACGGTTGCGTTAAAAGATATAATATAAGAAATAATTATTATTAATCGTTATATTTATTTGTCGTAATTATTAAATTCGAAAAGTTTTAAAATGTTTAAGTAATTAAGTGATTTTATTATATAGTATATTCCGTTAAAAGCTATTATTTGTTAATTTTAAGCTTATTAATTACTATATTTAAAAAGCTTTTTCCGAAATACTTATGTATAATATTTATATTATTATTATTACCGTTATTCCGACGCTTTAAAGATCTAACTTTCGGAATCTTTAAAGGCTGGCTTATTTTGCGTTATTTTTTAACGCTTCCGAAGCTTGTATTTATTATGTTTCTTTTTTTATAAAGTTCGGTATATAATTTAATCGAAGGCGTTTTGTATATGGTTTCGTATTAGTTAATATCGTTATATTAACAAACAAATTATCGGGGTATTATATTATGGTAGCGAATATTGTTTTTAACTTAATATATTTAAGGATTAATATTTTTGTAATTAGGATAGTTTTTACCTTTTTTGTATTCGAACGTATTCGATAATACTTTACGAACTTTAAAACCTTTATTTAATTCGGCTTATATATTAAAAGTAGGTATAAATAAGTGTTTTGTAATAAGCTTTCGACTTATTATAGGGGTTATCGAAGAAAAGTTTTTAAGAGTTATAAACGTAAGTGTTTTTATAACGTTACGGATTTAAAAAGCCTTAATAAAAGGATTATCGTTAACGTAAATTAATTATTACAAAGGATAGTTATTAAAAAGCGATAAATATTAACGTTATATAAAAAAGGTTTTTTGGTTTATTATGTTATTAAAGGGTTTAAAGATAAGGTTAGGTTAAGGTTAAAGTTATATATAAAGTTTAAAAAAACGTTTTTTTTATTACGTTTCGTAATATTAATAATAACTTTAATAAGCTTATTAATTTCGAAGATATCGTATAATAACGTTTTAAAAAGTTATAATATAGTTTCGTAGCTAGGTTTATAGTATTACGTAAATTTTCCAGTTTAAATAAACGTATAACGAAAATTATATTTATATTCGTTTTGTAATTTTTCGTTAATATGATTAATAACGTATTAATTAATAAAATTATATAAATCTTTTTCATATTTAAATATTTTCGTATAATAATTATCAATATATTATTTAAATTATTACGAATTAATAATTTAAATAACGTTTTAGATTTTATTAGGTTGTTTTTTCGGAGGCTTGTCGTTAATAATAACCCTAATAATATTAAGGAATTACGTATATATATTTAAGAGTTTCGCTTTGAAAATATTAACCGAAATATCTTTATTTAAAGCGGTTTCGCTTTTAGAAATAGTTTCGGAAAAAGTAACTTCGAAAAGTTCGTTTTAAATAACTTCTTTTTATCTTTATTTTTAAAGGGCTTATTTTGAATATTTTCGTTTCCGTTTTCGTTTTGAAAAGGTTTGGTTTAAATGGTTCTTTTTCGATAGGTTCGTTATTCGTAACTTTAAAAACATTTTATGCATTTTTTTTATATTCGTAGTAATCTTAATTTCGAAATTTTTAAGGTTTTCGGCCTCGGGAATAATTATTTACTGCCTATCTTTTTTTTATTTTTTGAACCGGTTTTTATAATAATTAATTGCCTAGTAATAGCTGCTTTATAAGTATTATTATCCCGGGTATTAAAGGAAGTAATTAGGCGTTTCTCGATAACGTTAATTATTTTTGCAGACGGCTTACGAGTCCTTTTCGAAGTTATTACGGAATCAGTTCGGAAAGATATTTCGAAATATTCGTTTATAATTTCGTTTATTCGAATTAACCTTAAAGAAAAATGCGTACGGCCAGGTAATTTAAAAGGGATTCGGCTAGGTTAGCCGGGTTTTTGTAATACGGAACGTAAAGCAGAAATTGAAGTTGTTAAAAAAGTTATTAATAATAAAATTATATATAAAAACAATCGCAAAAGCTTTGTTTTCTATTATTATAGCTGTTATTTACTTCACCTAGCTTAGGCCTTGCTAGCTCTTTTTTAAAGTTACTTAAGTATCGCTTTACAACGTTGATAATTAATTAATTAAACCTAAATTCCTATAACGAGCTAACGAGGCCTAAGTATTAATTTCAGAAAATGAGCTTCGTTTTTTGTATTTGCTTTTTTTAAAAAGCGAAAATCCGTAATAACTTAATAACCCGACGTTATTTATAGTTATATTTATATTTATACGATTTCTTACGTTATAGCTTATCTTTAATATTATTTTAGTTCTAATTAAGACTTTTTTGTTATTTTTATACTTTAAAGGGTTTATTAATTAAAGCCCGAATATGTTACGTAATTATCCCCCTTTTTAAAATACCATAAATCCGAATTTTTTTAATTTTACCGCGTAATTTTAAAAAAAGAAAATATACGCATACGTACGATAATATTCTGATAAAACCGATAAGCGGATATAAAAATTCGAAAACTGTATTCGTAATTGGATTTTTTTGTAATAATTTTTATCGATTATACGATTTAATCGTTCGAAATTTACCGTTTAGTTAAAGTATTATAAAAAACGAATACGGAATAGGTTAGTAATATATAAACGCTAGCAAAAGTTTATAATTTTTATTAATTAGGACCTTTTTATACGTAAATATTACGATAAATTATTTATCGTTTTCTTTATTATTTAAATTATTTACGTCGATTTTTATTATAACCTTTATGTTTTTAACGGTAATACGGTTTTTAACCTATCGGGCCTAGGTTTTTTTTAACCTTTTTTGCAATAAACGGCTCGGTTTTATATTTATTAAACGCCTAATATAATGCAAACATTATAACTTATTTCTGGTTAATTATAGTTAATTATTTATAACCGCGAACCGTTTAATCGAATTGTTATTAAAAATTCTTTAACGGAAAACTTTTCAAAATTTCTTATTATATTATTTAATTAATATCCGGAATATTTGTACCTAATCCAAAGCGACGATAAATATTACGATACGGATAAAATTATTAGGCTGTTTTAATTTATCGTGTATATAAATTTGGTTCCCGTAAGGCATTTTGGTATTATAAAATTTAATCGTTTTTTTTATAACCTTCGATAAATACCCCCGGTTTATTAAGGTTTTAATTAAATAATTACGGATATTTATAATTTTCGCTTTATTATTAACATAAATATTGGTTTTAATAATAATATATAAATTATTAAGTTAAATTTTAAAGTTAATATTTTATATTGCGGATATATTAATTATTAAAAATTTTAAATACGTTTAATTCGAATTTTAATTTTTGGATATAAGGAAAACAATAATATTAATTTCGGGGCGGTTAATATTAAACCGCCGAACTTCCGCTTTATAGCTATATTCTGATAAATCGCCGGCTTTACGAAAACCGCTATATTTTGCGATTTTTTTTATAACGTTATGAATAATTATAATATACGTAAACCTTAAATTAAATTTTATATTATATTAACCTATTTTTTTAAAAAAATACGGCCTTATTTATTAAATATAATATTTAATATAAAATAAATAAATTAATAACGTAAAGTTTTTATAAAATTATCGGTTATATATTTAACGTTAATATATAAGTTAATAACGTTTATATTAACGAAAAACCGGTAAAATTATTAAATAAAAATAATCGTTTCGCTTTAAAAAATTAAATTTTTTAAAAATTAAAATATTTACTTTAAACCGTTTAATATATTTTACGTATTTAATTAATTAAAAAATATATATATTTTTTAAAAGTTTATTATAAATAATTTTAAATTTTATATAAAATTATTTTAACTTATAAAGTTATATTATTATTATATTAACGAAAAAAAGATATATTATTATAATATATTAATAAATAATTTTTTAATTATTTAATTTAATTAATAATAATAATTTTGTTTTAATTAAAATTATATATATATAAAATTATAAAAATTTTAATTTTAAATTAACTTTTTATAATTATAAAATAAATAATATTAAATTAAAATTATATTTAAAAATTTCGTTTTAATAATTTTTAATAATTTGTATAAGCTTGCCGATAAGTAGGTAAAAATTTTATATTAAGATATTAGGCCTTATTTTTAAGGTTTTGTTATTTTTGTGGAGAATTTTCTTAATGGGGTTTAGTCGATATATTTGACCCTTGCAGGTACTTCTAGAGCCGAAGGCTCTAGCCACGGCTGCGCCTGCGGCGTAGCCCCAACCTCAAAAATAGGGCCTGATTTTAGTGAGGTAAGCTATTATTACGTTGCTGTCGAAGGTCTACACGCGTTCTGAAAGAACGCATACAAAAAAAGGTGTGTGATTTAGAAGCTAAGTGGGGCCCCGACACTCTGATTCGAAATGGGAGTAGACAGGGGTGTAGGGAGCACCGCCTGACTCCGCCCCGCTCGAGCTGAAAGCCCAATTGGGCCAAGGCATACAATGAATGTAGGAGGGGGGAGTGTCCCGTACAGAGCCTCATGATATATCCAACTTAGAAGTGACTACTTTGCCAATATGAGTTGTACATGGTTCACTTGACGTGGCCTCTTATTCTCGCCCCATTCACCTCTACCATTCTGGCAAGTCTGCAGCTCGGTTGGTAAGGCCTAAATAAAGTTGGGATGGCGACTCAATCGAGCATTGTGATCAGCGCGCAGGCGCACTTGGTCATATCGGACGCCTTCGACCGCTTCAAAGCGACAGTGACGCCTGATGACCAGAAACTTTTAGATAGTACGACAGTGGAGGATGTGGTCAATGCGATGATGGTCATCCAGCAAGACCTTCGGAACAGGAGAGACAATCGGAATCTGCGCAAGTTGCATCCTTTCTTGCAGGGCCTAAGGACCTACGGACAAGCCGTCGATGTGCTCAGTAACGGGCTGAGCCCATTTCTGCCATGGGCATGGGCTCCCGTGAAATTGATGCTTCAGGTACTCTACTCTACTCGTCTTTCAATCGAACAGTATTTGAATCGTGTGACATCTAGTATACTATGCTCACTTTTCTTACATTCGTTATGTTGGGGTCCATATGCGGGAATTGGCTTGGCTGATCTCGTTCAGATAACATTAGATTATCTTGTTGCCTTCGACAAGTTAGTCGAAGCATACGCCAGGATTGCTGATACTCTCCCGCGGATTGAGACTATTGGCGATGCTTTCAAGGACAATCCATCGATGCTCACAAAGCTAGCACTTTACTATGCGGACATCCTTGAATTTCATCGCAGAGCATACAAATTCGTCCGAAGGAAGTCATGGATATTCTTCTTCAAGACGACATGGGCCCAGTTCGATGTCCGGTTCGAATCAATCCTAGCAAGCATGGCCCATCACAGTGATATGATAGCCCAGGAAGCAGCAACAATTAACATCATCGAGGCAAGACAATGGCGGGAGAAACTGATGGCGGAGGCAGCACAGAAGGAGCGAGACAGGAGCGATCAACAGAGACTGTCCGTCATATCTTGGTTAGGCGTCGGATCAGGTTCGCAGGCAGATGTATATGAGCGGCTACTTCGTGACTGTTTGCCAGGGACTTGCGATTGGATCCACCAGAAATTGGTTGGATGGTTTCGAGTTGACACACGCCACCCCATCGTCTGGGTACACGGAAAGCCCGGCGCAGGTAATGGCCAGATCATTTCTTCGAACTCCCACCCAAAGACTGATATCCTGATTCTTCCCTACAACTCATGTTGCTGATATCTGACCAGGAAAGAGTGTTCTGTGTGCTAGCTTGCTGAACTCCTTAGACGACAGCGGAATGCCTGCCTTATTCTACTTCTGTGGGTATCATAGCGTTGACAAATCCTCAGAGATCTTGAAAGCACTCATCCTACAAATGATCGAGAAGAACACAGACTTGATCGCCATTGCCTATACGGATTTCGTCCTAAGACATCCCATGCCCTCTTTGAAGGTGTTGCGGGCCATGCTGATCGGGTCTACGGACAAGCCGGGAATACTGCATGGCATGTCATCCTGTCGCATTGTCATTGATGGTATAGACGAATGTGACGATAAAGAACAGCGTTTCATCATCGAAGATCTTGTTCAATTCGTTTCTGCGAACAAGTCATCATACAACTGCAAACTTCTGTTGTGTAGTCGGTCTGTCCCAACAATCTCTAGGACGTTGCAAAAGAAGTCAAAGGCACTACTCGAAATCTCGTTGTCCACAGAGCATACGTGCGTAAATGCATCGATTCAGGCTTTCATTAAGAAGCGTCTGCAAGATATTGACGAAGAACATCCGGCGTTTCAGCTCGATTCAAATGCTATGGAGGAGTTGAGTGAGATGATACTTGACAAGGCCGATGGTAGGCTCACCTTTTTCATCTTCAAGTGCAATAACATATGAGGCTGATCACATAAAGGCATGTTTCTCTGGGTTAAGTTAGTAATGGAATCGCTCTCCGATATTGACAGCATTGAGGAACTTCACACTGCCATTACCCAAATGCCTAAGGAGTTGCCGAAGCTTTACGCTGCAATAATCGACCGTCTTTCTCGGCAAACAGAAGTTCAGTCAATGGAAAAGGTCTACAGAATACTCGCCTGGCTAATATTCTCCAAACGACCTTTGAAACGCCATGAACTCCTCCATGGCGCTGCTTTGACCTACGAGAATCCTTTTCTAGACCGATGGAATATGCTTTATGAGACCGCCATTGATAAATGCAAGCCGCTGGTTGAGGACTTGCCTGATGGCACCATCGCACTTGTTCATTCCACCGTCCAAGAGTATGTTCTTATCGAAGCATGTTGGTTCAAGCGAGAGCTACTAACGTCCAACAGGTATTTGGCCACAGATTGCGCTATTCAAAGCTTCCAGCCCTCCAAACGGGAAGATTTGATAGCATTTGCTTGTCTTTCAGTCCTGAAGAACGGTTTAAGCCTGCTCGACCCGGATATGTCTGCGCATCAACAGCTTTCGCAAGTTATGAATGGATTTCACGCTCTCCTACCTTATTCCATCGACTTCTGGGTTCAGCACCTTCTCGGTTCTGCAACTCGGCATCGCCTGGAGCCAGATTCGCACACGGCTCTGGCATTAGCGAGCTTTGACTCGCTTCATAAGCATTGCTGCCAGAAGCTCAATCGCGCTACTGACAGGCTACCCCTCGACCAAAGCAATGACACTCGCCTAGAGACCATTTCGCATCTCCCTAGTATGTCCATCTGTGCTTGCTTCCTTTCGTTTCAGCAAAACCGTAAATCCCAATCGGCGGCAACTGGCGAAGGTTAGTCTTTCATTTTCATCAATATCTAGTCTATCATCGCATGGGCCCACACTCTCTTCCTAACGAGAACATTCCCTAAAGTTGATACTGACGTTTTCAAGAATTGGACAAGGTGGCACTGGAGAATGATCCGACACTTCTCAGCGCCTTATCCGCCACGTTCAACAAACTTGTCAACCAATTGATATCCGGCGTGGATATCCCTGAAGGCCTAAATGTAGGGCAACTGGATCTGTTCCGAAAACGCTACACCCATTGCTTATTCCGGTGCCGTTTCACACCATGTATTAATTCATCCCTTGGGTTTGCTTCCGAATCTGCCAGAGCTTCACATGAACAACTTCACGTCAAACGTCTCTTTTGTGACCGACCAGGCTGCTCGAGGGGTCGGCTTGGATTCCGAAGACAGCAAGACTTGAGCAACCACAATAAGATGTATCACGAGGAGGGTAATGTTTTGGTTCCTGCAAAAGTACGCCGAATACCGGAGATGGTCACAGAAATTTCGGGGAAGTTGCACTCTGTAATTTTGGGTGAGTGGTTTCTGCAGTCATAGGCTTCTTGCTCCCAAAGTTTGGCCGTCCAATGTATAGGGCTAAGCGGAACTAGAATGTCCGGACGGTATGTCAAGTGGTTATCTGGCGTTTAAAAGCTCTAGCAACAGGCACGCCTTTGAAAACGGCCGCATTCCCTGTGGAAAAGTCGACTGGATCAGTTTCTTCAATGACGGCGGTCCTCGACGGCTTGACGTCAACTTGCTATTTACTTTCACCTTTGATAGCGTAGCAGACTGTGTTCGATTCAGCCATAGTGGCAGGTTTGTGGCGATTGGCTGTGATCGAGTATCGCACATATACGATGCTACTACTGGGAGGCACCTTATGGCCCTTCAGGTTGACTATCGAGGAACTGAATATTGCTTTGACACATCGATTTGTTTCAGTCCAGACGACGAATTTCTGGCTGTGGGAGGCCAAGGCACACTCGTCACGGTAGGCTGTTCCCTTCTCGAACTTTTCCACGCCCATATCGACTCACGCGTCTTAGGTCTGGGACATTACCAATAAAACGGTATTCAGAACGTTGGCCGGTCATGAAGATGAAATATATGACATCGCCTTCAGTAATGACGGCAAAAGAATTGCATCAGCAAGTGGAGACCATACCGTACGTATATGGGAAATGGCGGAATCTTCGCTCAACGAGACTCTCAAAATAACACACAGATTTGGAATTACATGCGTCAGCTTCTCGCCTGACAACCGTTATGTCGCAGCTGGGACTATAGATAGGTGTGTACTTATGTGGGACGTAGAAACTGGCTCTAAACTTTTTGAGTTTGGTGGGCCTGAGGGGCACAAAGACAACATCTATGGCTTAAGTTTCCTTTCCGACGGGAAAGGTTTGGTTAGTGCGAGTTTGGACCAAACCCTGAAGATATGGCAGCTTCCCGCGGATGGTGGACTTTGCAAGAAAACTTTGGAAGGGCACAACGTAAAACAACACCCCAGTTTTTGCTCTGAACTTTATCTAACTAGAGAACACGACAGGGTCACGTCCTTACGACTAAAGCTAGCGCAGGCCTTCACTTGAAAGATAACTGGATCATTTCCGGCGGGAGCGATATGACCGTTCGCTTCTGGGATCCAGAAACGGGCAAGTCTGAGATGCTCATACAGGGTCACCAAGATATGATCACCGGGGTTGACACATCATCTTGGGCTGGCCGCGGTCGTTTGGCTACAGCGTCCGGAGATAAGCGAGTTCGGATTTGGTCGTACTGGAATACATGAAAAACCCGCCTTCTGACTGGTTCCATTTCTGGCTAGGCAGATACTCTCGTCATCGGACTGCTTCCATATTTCTAATTCCAAGCTTTTGGGGACGTCTCCTGAATCCGACCCTGACGTGAGTTTCAAGATGAGAACCAAGCTCTTATAGTCTTGCTTCGTAACGCCATTTCATGCCAAGCCAGTAGCACCACGTTAAGGCTGGCTTGGCTTGGTCTGGAGAATGGCACTGAGAGTATTATCCCTGACCGCAACGGACCAAGGCGCTTGGGGTTTCGTGAGTCCGGCGATGAGGCCATTGGCAAAGTCTTGACTAATATGAAAAGGCGGAGGTTAAAAAGCAGTTTGTTGCAATATCACGTTTGCCTAATTACCAGGGACCTTAATTGGCATGAGGCCAGCACAAAGTCTCCCTGGCTCCTGTCTCCTCGGAATATTACAAAATCTTGATACACACTATAACTCAGCAGGGCAAGATAAGGAAGAACTGAATCTTCTATCCCCAGACTCTGTCACAAATTAAACTATCTCTGAGTTGAGAATAAGGCACTGCAAGGCAGAAAGGTGCTGACTGCTAGCGAGGACGGCTGGAGCTTCCTCTTAATATCGGGTATTAAGGGGTTATCACAGTGCCGGTTTTCTGTAACGGCAGGGCTAGTTAGCTAACTCTTAAACCAAATCATACGGTTTATAGTAAGGGGAATAGCGCGAAAGCTAAGTAATGAATATTTTGAAGTTAGGGGGATTTGCATCTTAATTTGGTTGAACAAGTGAAGTGGGAACAGTACTTGGAGTACTTCGAATGTTCGAAACGGGGACCTGACCTCGCTGAGGTAAGTTGCCTGTAGAGATGGGGCGACGCTCAAATGTCAGGGGCAGGAGGGGTTACCCAAGCCACCCCCATAAACAAACCACATTAGTCAGCACATATATCCTGACATGAACTATATTATTCGTTGGTTAAACAGCTCTACGACTTGCCCCAGTATCGACGTGTTACACTTTGAACCACATCCCTTGAAGCGCATTCGGCCCATCACTTGTTAACTAAGTACATATAAGCTCAAAATTAGACGCTCTCACCCTCGACTGCAGTCCTGTTGCCGTAGGCGGGCAGCTTCTCCCTCTCGATTCCAATCTTCGTGTACTCGTCGAGGTCCTCCTGGGGCAGGCCCAGGGTCTTGTTGTCGAGCGCGCAGCCCTCCCTGTCGAGGCTCCCGGACCCGTCAGGGAAGAAGACGCGGGTGTACATGGCGCGCGCGTAGGCCGTCATGTCGCCCTTCCGGACGCGGTCGGCGGCCTCCTTATAGCGCTGGGCGGAGCCCTCGTGCGCGATCTTCCAGTCCTCGGGCCGGGTGCCCGTGACGCGCAGCGCCGACTCGAACATGTCCCGCTGGCTGACGTAGAACGAGGACACGCGCACGAACCGGCTCTTGTAGCTCGAGAGCGTGACGCTCCTGTCGTTCTCGCCGTCCGGGTGCGTCTTGAGGGACAGCAGCTTCGCCACGGCCCGGGCCACCTGCGGCCAGGTCGACGTGTGAATGGGCGTAGTGCTGTCGTCGAAGAAGATGACGGAGCGCTCCGCGAAGTTAAAGCCGAACCGGTCCGGGGTGCCGCCGAGGCTGAACTCGTACCAGAAACCGCAGGCGACGCCGATCCAGGAGCTCTTGCCGAGGTCGTCGATGTGCTTCCGGACGGCGCGGCTCGGGGGCCCGAGGAAGATGTCGTCCGCCAGCGCCTCGTTGGTCTGGTCGACGCCCCACTCGTTGGGGAGGATCCACGGGACCTCCGCGTCGGCCGCGGCGTCAACGAGCTTCTTCTGCGTCTCTCTCGGGGCCCGCACGCTCATCGTGATGATGAGGACTTCCTGGCCCCGGAGCGCGGCGACCAGGGACGAGTGGTCCTCGTAGTCCACCTTGGCCACCTTGACGCCCTCGGGTATGACGGCCTTGCTCTCCACTCGCGTGATGGCCGTCACTTCGTGCTTCCCGAGCTTGAGTAGCTCATCCACGATGAACTTGCCTTGGGAACCAGTGGCCTAATTGGAAAAAGTCATCAGCCTGTGCCCTGTGCCCCTGAAAGATGATGGGAATGCATGACGGGCAACTTACCCCGACGATTGCAACTTTCTTGACGTGCGACATTGTGATATTAGTGATCTTGGTAGGTCAGTTCTTGGTATGTCTGATTGCGATGCTTAACAATGGATGGTATGTAGCTTAAAATCTTCGGTGAGTAGAGTAACGATCGAACAGATTCAAGTCTTTCCTTGGCAACCTTTATACGCCGCCTGGGAACGAATGATGAGAATCATTGCTTCAAAATACCGCAAACTCCGTCTCACTCTCGGAATAGAGACGTCCGTAGTATCGTCATCTCGACGGCTTTAACAGGGCGACGGAGTAGCACATAGCCAATAGTACCGTGTATCAATGTCTAGGGTATTTCCGAGCTTGGTCTATAGCACCTTTCCGACAACGGATGACGTGCTACTAAAGGTTGATTACATTCTTTCGCCGTTATCACCGGTATCACCAGAGAAATAACAGCTTTTGATTTCATGACTCGCGAGATTAAGCCTCTGCTAGCAGGAGGCTATCGGATTGACTCCGGCCGGAGATATGAGTTTTCGGAGCTAAGGCATACCGAATTTGTATTTTCAGCAAGTGCCCCATCTCCCACCCGACAGCTAGTGACGCTTGATAAGGCGGCAATAATGTCCGTACTTAGGGTTACGGTATGTTCCGTACTAGAATCGCGCTTCTCATTGTCCACATCGTTACGGCTTCCAGTTATTATCGTATTGTCTTTCAACTATCGAAGAAGTGTTAATGGCTGCACAGCCAGGCCTTGTAAGACGCTCGTTAACAATCACCCTGTTGGGTTCTTGGCTCCCACTTGCTCTCCTACTCAAGTCACACTTGCAACTCGCTGGCCCTTATGAAGGGTTATAGCAACACTGCGGCCTTTGGACCGTCATACCATACCATGGAATTAAACCCGCATTTAGGGACGTCCAGCACCCCACGTCCTCGGTGCCTCCGTCCCGCCCTCTTCGGGCTCCCGCGTAAGCCAACGGCATTACCCGGCACGGCTCTCGGGCCCCTTTTCTATGACCGATTTGGCGGTCCTTCGGCCCAGCGATAAAGAAACTATTAGCCAGAGAAACCGGCTCTTGCGAGACGTAAGGTCCTCTTAATAATACACCAACCAGGTGTTACTTTTATGAAACGAACAGACCGTAACGCGTGCTACGTCAAAATGCTCGTGAATAAACAAACATCATTGCATAGTTCCAAGACAGCGTTCCACGAGGTTTCAAAGCTGATTTCCCGTCATACTGGGCATATAGAATACCCCCCCGTCTTACCCCATGATTCGGATCCGGGAACGGGCTTCTAGACCCGATCTCCCAGGAACTTGTGGGTCAGGCCCTAAAACTAATTGCTCGGGCTTACAGCGAACGAGCCTCTCCAGCCCCGGGAAAGCATTGCTCTTCCGCGGTGTCTTAGCTTAGCTCCGAGGTCATCTACTTACTAGCCATGTTCGCGGGCTGAATCGACAACAACCGCAACCGCCCGTGGGAGAACGAAAGAGGCGAGGGTCTACGGATTAAAAAAAAAATTTGTATGCGGTAACGAACCCCTTGATCCCGATTTCCAGACATGGCTTCCTCCCCCAGACATCAGCAAGCGGCGCGCGACATGCTGGATAGGCTGGTCGCCGGATAAAGGAGAAAATGTACTTTTCTTAAAAGGAATATAGACCTAGCCGCCCAGCAAGCCCCCTATCTATGGGAATGTAATCCCGAGTGGTTGGTCCGTTCAAAATCTCCGGATGGGGGTACTCGCCGCGTAGGAATCAACCAATCAAGGCGGAGTCGGATTCGGCCCCACTTGAGAAGCCGTCAGTACTTTTTAGGACCGGGAAGGCGGGAATCGCGGCCCCGTCGTGGTCGGTCAGTCGCACATCGTGATTGATGACGGCAGCGATCCACACTCCGTCTTCGCCTTTTCGCTACTCATCCCTTTGCGCGGCGGGGCCATGATGGTATCCATGAGTTGTCTCGGAGATGAATTCGACGACATGCCTTCCTTGTCTCTCGAGCTTCGTCAAGTCCGTTTGTTCACGGTGTTCCTTCCGTCTGGAGATATTCTTTATTGGGGATAATAGGAGTAGACGTACTACCCACTTAGATATGAATGAGTGGATGGTTACGCGATGTTTCTGCCGAATTGGGGAGGCAATTGGCGAGCTCAAGTCTGTCTTTCAGGGGCTCATCCCGAACAGGTAGATGTGCAGTTATGAAGGTCTCATCGGTCACGCTACGCCAAGATTAACCAAGTCGGCCTACTTGAACACGCCAGTTGTCTCCGTCGGCATAACCCTTGGTGGGGATATATGCATGCATAAGATCGTCTTATCGTGAACTTACCCATATTTATCAGGAAGCAAGCCAGAGCTGGGGGTTCTCGCGCCGAAAGGAAAGAATCAACGATCTTGCGGCGACTTTCGAAAATCCGTCAATGCCACATCACAACCTTCGATGAGACAGACATTCCGCAACCACACTCTTATTAGCCTTTTTGTACACCGCGACTCGCGGCGTCAATCGTACAGCTCGTAGTGCCCTGTCCCCCAAACTCGATATGTAAACCTTTTGTTTTTGCCACCATGATGCAGCCAGCAGTCCGTGAACGTCAACCACCGCGACTAAAGTACATAGGCTTCCCGGTACATTAACGGGCAATACCATGTATTGACCCCAGTCGAACCAAGAAACCGACCACTGGAAAATTCAATATGTTCCTAGGATACACCTCTGACCAAAATACACCCGTTGGGGAAGCCGGGAGGCCATCCATCCTTCCTCATCCAGGCCCTGCTTAGGCATCAACGGCGTCACTGTCTTCCGCGGGCTGTCCCCATCCGCGCATCTAAGACTTAGACTTGCCGCGCTTGGCGGTAGGGCGGGTGATGTGGCCCGCGGGGATCCAGCTCTCGTCGTAGCCCTTGTCGGCCCCGCTCGCGACGACCTCGGGGGCAGATGCGTCGTCCTTCTGATCGATGCCGACCTTGCCCTTGCCCTTCATCGACGCGCGGGTGCGCTTGTTGGCCTGCGGGAGGAAAGCCTCGATGTAGGTCTTGTAGACGAAGTAGAGGGCGCCGCCGAAGACGGCTGAGAGGACCAGGTACAGGAAGATGCTGATTTTCGCCGCCCGTTAGTTTACGGTGGAACACGGCTGATGAGCTATCGCGAGGCACTGAAGAGGGAAAACTCACATCTGAGGGTCGAAGAAGCTCGTGGGAGCCTCGACGATGCTGACGACGTCGTTGTACACCTCGACCTGGTAGATGTTGTTGGCGGAGGTCATGATGACGCCCGTAAGCTGCAGCCGGACATCCTGGGGCTGCATGTCGAGGACGAAGGAGTAGGGTAGGGACGACTTCTCGCCCGAGGGGATCGAGGCCTCGTATCGGACGGTGGTCAGGTTGCGAAGGATGCTGGCGGACGGGTGGGCGTCAGGGCTAAGGTCCTTGGTGGTGTGCAGCTGTCCGCCCATGAAGGCGAAGGTGATGGGCTCATCCTCGTGGTTCGTCACCTCGACCACCGCCTTGGTCGGCCGGCCGTTGACGAGCTTGACGCCGAAGATGTCGGCCTCGGGAAAGGTACCGATGACGTCTGCCTTCAGCTCGGGGACAGGTGCGCCACCGGCGTTCTCCTCAAGTGGCTATATGAAGCGATACACGTGTTAGCCGCCGTAATCTCCATTGAATAGCCATTGTTACACCGGTGGCGTTGCAGCTTCAACAACGAAGATCCAGCTGCACTGGGGACATGACATACCGAATCGGCCTGGGCGAAAACCGCCACAGCGCGAAGGGCGAGAGCCGTTAGAGCCGAGTACTTGAAGGCAACCATGTTGGACAACCCAGTTGGATACAATTATTACCTAGTGTACAGGAAGGGGAAATGAAGTTACGGGAAGGAAGAAGAAAGAAGCAGGGAGACGGAATTGAGAATGTGGAGGAAGAAGCTCAACGTCTTCAATTGCAATAGTGGACCACAGAGGGCTGCATTGGGGAAAAATGTTGTGTTCCTTGCAATGTGGTCAATTGGGAGGTTGAATGGGGCGCCTGGGGTAGCTCTAGCCAATTAGATACAAGCTCGATAGATACAAGTACCATTGGATGCGCCGGACCTTCTGTCGCCAAGGTTACGAAATAGGTATGCATAGACACTACGTACAGGTATCATCAGCCAAGGCTGCTTCAGATCCGTCTAGCATCTACGAGGTCACCTACCCGGTAGCTTTCTCCCTTGGCCTCCCCTACGTAGACTGAATAACTCGCTATTTCGGCTCCTTATACGATCGTCAACCTCAGCGCCTAGAATAATCCAGTCCATTTGATGCGCCACATTGATCGTGTAATTCGGAGGCATCCTGACTTGCCCGCCGGGTAGACAGAGCATCCGGGGCTACTTCACAGCGCACAGCGTAGCCATGTAGCTTGACCCTGCCGAGCAAGTTTGAGATATGGGAACGATTCGGAGTTTCTCTAACTGCTGATGGCTTTATCAACGCCAATGGTTTTCTGGTGATATAATACCAAGTCCCCTGGTTTAGTCTAACCGGAACTCCGGAATGTTGACTGTGGTTCAGTTATTGCCTCCTCGGCTACCTTGTTTGAATAGCTTGACTCTCTCAAAGGCTCGTTCAAGTCAGTCTGTACAGCGTAAAGTATGTATGTTGAGTTGGCGGCTGAGAAGGCAACCGTACCGCATTACGGCGCCTCTCTCTTCCTCATCCCAGGACTTGCGCTGCACGTAGATATAGCAAGCAGGATCGAGCCCCTAATAGACCGGCTAATTACAACAACCTAGTCAAAACCCGTAGAATCAATCACAGCGTTGCTTCTGATGATGCTACAATGAACACATTACACAACAGGTCCTAAAACCGCGAACCTGCTTAACAGCAACAAGTTCTCTCCCTCCAACAGATATCAGGGTATACCGTTTATTTCCCATTCTACCAACCAACTCTCCCAGCGTCCCGGGCATCCTCTACCCGCCAATCCAGCTGACTCTCCACCCAACCCAGCGTTCCTACTGCAGGATGTCGTCCCAGCCGTTCAATAGATCGGCACCGCCGCCCACGCCGCCGAGGCTGCCAAAGATATCGTCATCGCCGAGATCAAGGCCACCGCCAGCTGCCGACGAGCCGGGGCCGCCGCCCGCGCCCGGACCACCCACGGCACCGCCGAGGTTCATCTCGTTCCCGGCGCCGAGGTCCAGGTGGTGTTGGTGGTTGCTGTCGTCGCCACCCTGCGCGGCCGCCGCCGAGGAGGAGGCGTCCGGGGGAAACGCGTCGCTCATGCCGCCGAGCGCGTCCTGCAGCATGGCCTCGGCCTCGGCGGCCGTGGGCTGCGGCGGCGCGGGGAGCAGCTGCGCCTCGACGCGGCGGTACAGCCGGACGGCGTGCTCGGCCGTCGCCGCATCCGACCTCTGCTGGATCACCTTGAAGTCCTCGGCCTCGAACTTGAGGGCCTCGCGCAGCGAGATGCGCGTGTGCGGCGGGGTGACGGGCGGTGGTGGCGGCGGCACGTGGTGGACATGGTTGTGGGCGTGGTGGTGTAGGGCTGGGGCCAGCATCTCCGGCGGCGGCGGCATGTTGGTCACGTCCGGCGCGCAGACGAGGGCCGTGGCCACATCGTAGACGACGCTGCCGCTCCCCGCCTCCGTCTGCTGCTTCACCTCGTCGAGGATCACGTACAGCAGGCGCTTGGCACCGAGTATCCGGAGCGCGGCCAGGATCTGGCGGTGCGTGTATGGCGTCGGCATGATGTTGATTCCCGGGTGGAGACTCCACTGCACGAAGCCCTGGATTGTGTGTCGCACGGACGCCACAAGTCCGCCGTTCGCCGTGCTGGTCCACGCCTCCAGCTCGTTGTGCCCTGCACCCGCGGTGCGCCTTGAAAACCGGGTGTTGTCCTTGATGGCTTTCAGCAGCGGCTCGATATCCTGGCTCTTAGGGTTTTGTCGCTGTGATAACCTCAAGGCGTGCTCTAACGGCTTTGCAACGATGTTCACAACGGCTGTGAGCATAGACTGGGCTTCGTTAGAACCCTGCTTTGTTAGGAGGATCAACTGTAGAACTCGTATGACGGCCTTTTTCTCCTGGCTGATATCCGACCACAGCTGGTTAGCCATGTAGGATATCGCGAGCACGAGGGAAGGAAGCAAGAAGGTGTCAACGAGATCTGCCCGCAACTAAATCAGTATGCATGCTATAAGAAGTTCATCAATCCGTAACTCACATTCGAGGCCTGTCTTGAGGCTTTCCTCGCTCAAATAGCCAGTACCGAACGCCAATACGATATTCTGGAATAAGGTCGCAACCAGCAAGTAGAAGTCCTGCGGAGGACACGATGACATTAACTCGTCTCCCAGGCCGCCGGCTCCCGTGTCGAAAAGACCATGGATCCACCCATCTAGGTGTCCTTTTTCCTGGTCAGTCAGCTCATCCAGCGACCGACCGAGTTGGCCGTCGTGAAGCAACTTGGCAACGAACGATTCCGGAGACCGTATGCCGAGATCCAGCGGGGATAGATTATATCTATAGACGAATGCCAACAGAAGCAGCATTACCGAGCCGAACTCTTCGTAGACGGGCTGATATTCGCCTTGGTCTTCCTCGTACTTCCAATTGTCTAGCAGTTCGCAAAGCGGATGCAAGATGGTTATGGGCCTCTCGAATAGGAGCATGACATCGAGGGAAACCGGTTTCCTGGCAAGCTGGCTACAGAGTAACTTAAGGGTCATCGTCTCCTTATTATTACAGAGACGCGCGATCACCTGTGAGGATTTAGCAGGTCCACCCTTAGTGCCCTGGTGCCTCCTGGGAGCTCACCTCCGTCAGGGCCTGGCAAACAGCACCGACATTTCCATCCATGTTGTCCAATTCGCCTATTAGCCCTTGGATTCTTTCGGGGTCCGCCATGCACTCCTCAACAAGCGCCTCTCTGACATATTTGCCAGCGGAAGGCAGGGTCTGGTACGTAATCTCACCCAGCAAGCCCTCGATGCTAGACTCCGGAATCAGGCCATGCAAGCAGCAGGCAAAGCAAAAGTCTTGTCGCACGGTGTCCGTGAAGGAGTTATTATTGTTAGATTCATCAAACATTCCCGACAGGGTTGGAAACGCATTGGTGTCGACTTGGCTAAGAGCTTCCGTAATGCAGAACTGTGCCGTTAGTGGAGGGAACATAGAGGACGCCAAAGCTGCGAGCAGTAGCGGGAGTTTGTTAATTAGGTATGAGCGTAATAGGTGGCCCGTTTTGTGGCCTTCATTACGGAAGACCGCGTTTGCCAGCACATCAAAGGATGCCAGTATTAGGTCTATGGTTGTGGATTGTATGTCGCCCTGTCCGGGTTAGTCCTCTATCTCGGCCGGAAGAATGCATTTTCTTCCCTACCTGGTATCTGTTATGGAGATAGCTAAAGAAGGCATTATCGTCTATGAGAGGTCGTCCGACCAGCTAAGCGCACGTTAGTAGCCTGACTCGATACATTTGCGTCCGATATACGTACGGCTGCGTTCAAGTAGATATATAAACCGGCCCGGGTGTTACTTATCGGCAGTTCTGGCACGACAAAGTTGTCGAGGCCGACTGTTGAGTCGAGGATATCATCCATCTCGGCATTTACGGGATCCTTCTTCTTGTCAATAGGGTCGAAGGAGGCCAGCGTTTCCGTACGGAACAGCTCAAGCCGGCCGGCAATCTGCGGCGCATTCTGTAACATCAAGGGCACAAAAACGGCCAGGCTTTCAGATAACGCCTTGCGTGCCTCTTTTCAGGGTTAGTCATGAGATGTCCGGATCGAAGCCTGAGACAGTCGGGCCAGACACACCTTTGGCGAAGGGCCGGCCGAGAGCATTCAATACTGTTCGGTTTTCACAAACGCTCAGGAGAAGCATGACGAACGCAGCCCTGGAGCCTTCCATCTCGTCCTTGGACGGCGCGTTCTGCAGCTGACCCATGACGTCCTGCGCAAACGCCTCGGAGGCCGAGTTAAATAAAAACATCCAGTTCGCTATGATCTTGCAAACCTCCAGGGCGTCGCCGGCACTCTTAATGCCGGTTCCTAACCCTACGGCTTTAGTAAGCCGATAAAAGATGACCTCCTCGGAAGAATATGAGCTTCCCCATCTCAGGGATGTTGTTCTAGCCTCCGCATCTTCAAGAGGAGGATGCCCGGCCTTTTGCGCCTGCGTATGCGATGTCGAATATTTATATAAGGCTTTAAGTATGGAAGGCGTGTCGATGAGCCTGCGTTGAGTGAGCACATGGATGTAACGAGGTATGCGCGGATCGAGACTCTCGTGGTTAGAGGGCTGGGGGCGGAGAAAGACGTCGGCGATGGCTGCAGGAGGCAATGGATACTTCGAGTTCAATAGGGGCACATAAGATTCGAAGGTTTCTGGGTCGAGGCGGGAAGAGATGCATTGCTCTAGGAACCTGTTCCATTGCTCAATAGATTGGCTGTGGTTTTGCATGCTCGTGGCAGCATCTCCTGATCCCGACTCCCCTCCCCAATCCATATCCATCTCCATGCCCATATCCATGTTGATGTCCATATTGATGTCCATATTGATGTCCATATCCCTCTTTGGATAAGCAGGACAATAAGGCGAATCCTTGTGGGTGCAAGCGCTACATCTATGCAGTGCAATGCGGAATGCGCTCGTCTTTGTGCAATTAATTTAAGCTTTCCGTATTATGCGATAACAATGTTACGATCAAGGCTGAATCTTCTGTTTGGAGTAGACGTGGGTTTACGTCATTGAGTAGAGGAAAGTTTACATTGTTGAATAGAGGTTAGGTATTGACATTGACGATGGTGCGAAGCTTCTTCCGCTGAACATTTCATTTGTCGCACCTACCTACCTACCATTGATAGCTATGAAAGATAAGATAGCTAACTCTTACCTTATCAATCAGGCATGTATGTGGACGCCGTACAAAAGTCACGCTTGTCATCTACAACTCCCCGGGGTATCCTTTGTTAGTTACCTCCACCGAGTCCATCACAGAGCCAGGTAAATTCCCATATAAATTTGTATACGCCTAAATAAGCTCTGATATTTTTGTCGGTGCTTGCCGTTATTCACACAGTGATAAAAAGGATCAATCTTGGCCAAAATATCAATGTATATTCATACAATTTCTATGGGAATCTAACTTCTACCTTCATACGGCGTCTGGTGGACCGGTGGAGGTAACTAAGGATACCCCTGGGAATTGTATTATATGCATGGGGCATTTTGCATGCAGGTGTGTTCTTGGAGGATTTCAGCTTTCCAGCTGAGCCGCTTTAGCAAACCTCAGCTCAAGCCAAGGAGCTATCCTGCTTAGATCGACACGAGCAGAGCGCTAAGCAAACATGTGTATACATCATAGCCCATATTCCTCTCGATGTCCCGATCGTCGCGGCTATTCTGACGGTGCGTTGTACTCTACTTCCTGCCACCAGTTCTCAAAGAAGCATTTCGAACAAAACAGTAACATATACCACAATGGGGGATCTCTCCATGTCACCCCGAGCCCCCCTGGACCTAACTCTACCTATCTAACTCGAACCCCAACTAACCTTAACCATCATCACGTTGCCTGTAAAGAACGTTGGTAACCGTATACACATGCTAAGTACGGTAGTTAGTGGTTATGTGGTCGTATCTACTTTCATTTGCTCCAATAGGCTTAGGCACCGTCAGAATAGTTACGGCGTGTGCCAATTATCAATGGGTCATAAACTGTGGATCGTTTAGCCCTACGTAAAGTAGGTAGGTTGTTAGTGCCCACGACAAAGATATTAGGTTCGGAGAATTTTGTGGTGGAGGGCTCGGTAGAAATTGGCTAGGTACTCAAGTAAGTATACTGTGGAGTTCATCTTATTACCTCATACTTGAGATTCGAAGAAACTTAACGATGCGTAGGCGTTAACGACGAAATATACTGAAACAAAGACATATCGACGGTAGAATGTCGAACCCTGCATATAATGTGTAAGGTAGTAGACGAGAGGACAACCGGTTAAGACGCCCCCACGGAACTAATGTAACCCTCCAATAGGAATTCCCGACGCGCCAAAGAGTAGCCCCGGCCCAGCAAATAACGTGTAGCTAGGATGTGTAATATACGACATCTGAAGCTGTATTGTACAACGACCCGGCAACCCGTATACTATGCGCTTGACTAAATACAATCTGCCACCCAGCATGCGGTGGTAAGATAACCAATGGAGACAGCGATTGGCGCCTGTTGGTCGGTTCGTTGATGGCTCTTCCCGACGATGGCCAACCCCTCTCCTGCCCAATGTAAGCTGTGCCGGCAGCAACCCTTGCGGCCCAGTTACCAAGAACAAAAATTGCGGCGGAGACTATATCCGAAACCGATTCAGACTTCTTCGCTCTTTACTACGACGGGAATGCCGCCTGCTTCGGCCTCGGGAGATCGGGGCCCGACCATCCAGTCCTGCATCGCGAGCCACTCGCTCCAGTTCGACTCGGCGCTGATGATCTCCTTCTCGCTGACGTTCTGAAGTGGCCGTAAGAACGGGATGCTCTGACCATCAGGCATGTCGTATTGAGATTTGACATCCAGCCAGCTGGCGCTCTTCGCGGCGAAGAGGTAATTCCTGCGCTCGACCTCGTGGAGATGGCCGATGCCGGCGGCCCAATCATCGCCAAAGAAGCCATGCAGTATGGCGGGAAAGTCGAACCCGGTCGCCACAAGCCGGCGTATGTATGGGTTTAGACTTATCGTGCTGGGTAATTGGTTCGACATTGGAAGCTTACCCGCAGCCCGCGACGGGGGAGACGGCATAGCCGACGGAGATCCAGTAGGTCTAGACGAAACAACTGGTTGCCGTACCTCCTGGAAAGGGAGCTGGATGTTTACAAAGGCCGCAACCGCCTGTACCGGCCCGCTGTGCTGCGCGTGGTCTAGGAAGTATCGGACGCAGGATTGGAAGTGCGGATACCACTCGAGGATATCGAACTGGGCGTCTTCGGGGATGAAAGGGCCTGCTGGGGCGTTATCAGGGGCCAATCCTCTCGGGCCCGGTTGGAATTGTTGGAACATGGGAAATGACGAGGACGAAGGTCCATCACCGCCGCCTGGGTGGAAGGCCATTTTCAGCGTTTGGGTGCTATAGTATCTCGTAGTACAGGACGTGTGTGTAAGGAGTGTGAGAGTGTACGTGCACCCCTCTGTTTGTCGAACGCGAGCGCGCGATCAAGGTTTAGTAGGTCCCAACGGCAATGCGTTTTGACAAATTGATAAGGCCGCGGCGGCGTGGCACTCTAGACGTATGGGGTCTTAGAAGTGTCTAGTAACCCTTCTAAACTGCCCGCTCGCCCAGGTAGAGGGCGTGCCGACAGCAAGAGTGGGGGGATCTCTACTACCGAGAGGATGTGTCAAGAGACGGGCGACTTGGCGTAACAGTCTATAGGATATGGGACGGTAGTCGTGCCGCATTTGGGGGATATATGTAGTCCGAAGCAGGAGGCTGGACCAGATCAAGGATAGCTCACTGGCACCACCGACGAACGGTGGGTCAACCCGAGACTTTAATAGTCGTGAAGAGCCGGATGTCGTAAGCTCGTCTTCCCACCTTCCACCCAGTCCTTCGTTCAGACCCGGTCTGCCTCCGAGTTGAGAAGGAGAAAGAAACGGGGCCTGCTACTGGCTGCGGGGGGGGGGTTCTGGCAGGATGATTAGAATATGCCCTGGGCGTAGTAGTCCCTGGTCCTTGGTAGCTGAATTATAAGTCACCGCTCTCCCGGGACCGCCACTTAGCAGAAGACCTGTTCAACAGCGGGACCTAAACGGGACAGGCTTTGTGGGGGCCCCAACCACATTTGTGAAGAGACAAAATAAGGTTTCAGGTACCGGATGGTATTAAGCGCAGCGACCCAGGCGAAGGAGGGTGGTACATACCTAGTGTAGAACTAGAGTGACTGGGGGAACAAATGATGAACACGGTGAAATTAGTGAAGCCGTGGCTTCGATTATTTCCCATTAGCTCTCCGCTGTATAAGCTAGGCAAATCATCAAGCCGGGTTTCGGCTTCCGGCGGGCTGCTCTTCTTCTTCTTTCTTGTTCTTGTTTGTTTATATATAATTATGTTTTCTTGTTTTCTCCTTGGGCTGCCTCCTTATTAGCTTGACTTGACTGGGTCAAGCCTGAACTCTAGATTGATGAGTAATCCGTGGTGGGTAGTGGTAGTACATGTCTGCTATAGGTTCACATAGACCGGTAAGGTGAGGCATGTGGCTTTACAATGCCTACCTTATGTAGACAGCACGTTATGTATAGTGATCCAGAATCACCCCCGTCGGGAGACAATGACGGAAGTCGCCTCGCGAATCTCATGTTGTTTTGCAAACTGGCAGGCTCTCGGCATGTAGCTGCGCACTACACTCCCCTTGAACGTGCGGATATTCTCACGTCACCGTCCGCATGGCTCCATGCGTCGGAAATAAATTCAGGGTATTGTGGAGTGTGTGGTGAAATGGGTGCGTGTGGCCTGAAGATGTGTCAAGGGCAGCAGAATAGAGAGAAGCGAATCGTGAGGCACCGCAGATCGGCAGGGTCCTATACGATGATTGATGAATGGCGCCAGAGGATCTAGATTTGGGCTGCTTGAGACTTTTTTGATTTTTTTTCTTTTCTTCTTTTTTTGATTTTTTACCCTGCGAAGATTATCAGATAGATGGGGGTGTCCAGCGGACAAGCCCACAGCCCCAGTAGCACCCAGCTGGCAGGCTGAGTTCACCAAATGCATGTTGGGCTGAAGACCCTTGAGCAGGGGTCCGAAACCCTGCCTGCCCACCTGCCCTGGGCCAATGCGGTGCTCTCTTGGGGAATCTCTTGGAAGGCTTCAGGGTCCTGAGGTGGCCACTGCAGGGGGGAGAATGGCGCGCAAGGCACGGCAGATGGTCCGCTACAGGGAACCTCGTTTTCCGCTAAAGAGCTCTCCCGGGCCAGACCGGGCTTCGTCCAGGGTGGAAGCACAGGATTGGAAACGGTCTGAAAATATGCGTCGGCAGAGACTCAACTTGGCCACGGAGATGCGATTATTGGCATTCGCTCGGGCTATACTCTCCTCACCTTACGTATGGAGCCTGATATGTCTTGATGGCGTAGTTTATCTTAAGATCTCTTCTTTCACCGGTTCATTTGTCACCATGGAAGATTACCGAGGTACCTGGGCTTGGGTACCGAATTAGCGCATGCGCGGTTCTCGGCGCTCAGCGACACCCGGCCGGGGTTTGCACCGGGTTTTCTCTAATCACACCTTAAAGGCGGATTTTACTGTTGTACTTTCGCTCTTAGCATCTCGGCTCCTTGCTTGTGCATCCTGTGATCAACGTCACTTCTACAAGTAATCCCCATCTCTTTAGTCGTCTCATCGCCAATTCCCGGCAGTCGCGAAATACCTTACTAAGCTAGCCATACCCCGTCAATTTTCTGATGTTCGCCTGAAATGACTGCCGTACTCCAGTTCTAAAATTTTGATTCTCTAGTCATTGCTGTCTCCCGTGAATCTCCGCCGTCTAGTAGGGTGTACACATTTGACGATTCATTGCCGCAATCTGAGACCATATTGGGACCTCTGTCGGGTCGGCCTGTCTCATACCTGTTTAAATCATCACGGAGATGTATCTTCACATGCGTTGTTTAGTTCGTCGCTTGTATTCCCAATATCAAACTCCCAGTACCTCCCCCATTGACAGTCTCGAGGTTCATGGCAGAGTAACCAGCTATGATATTTCGGTATGGGTTCCTTCCCGGGATCCTGACGGCGGGATAGCGATCGTCCTATATATTCAGCCACGGCTCCGGCGTTTTGTTGACCATAAAATCTCATAGGCGAGGTCCAGGTCTCTGTGGCGCTCTGTGGAGGCTCTTCGGCCCCATCCTTCTCCGCAGCCCGAGCTGCTGGGTCTAGATTCTGTCCGGCTTACACGATTGGGTACCTATCTATCTCCCCCATCTAAACCCCATGCATTCTCTCTATATTCAGCCTTCCCACAAGCCTTCCCCCACATTATCAATAATTGGACGCGCCTAAGGCGGCGCGTCTGAGATGTCAAGCTGACAGATACCGAGAACTCGAACCGCATTAATGCGAGACGGCATGAGCATATCGCAAGTTGCCGAGCCACCCAGCCAGGTTTCATTCGACTGTGATTCGCTGCCCAAGCTACCCTCCACATACCCCCTTTGGGCGCTCATTAGCGCAGGGAACTATGCCCAATGCCGAATCCCTCGTGGGCGTTATCCCGAACTTGGCAGCTGCTTCCATATCCTGATAAACTAGGGTCCTTCTTGTACAATTCTTGTTGCTAGTCGTGCTGTTCCTGTCAAATGGACCACTCCAATTCGTCCCAAAGCCGTATCCCCTTCGGGAGCTAACGAGACGGACGACCTGGGTCAGTCTACTTGTAGAAAGAGCCGGTCAGCTGAGCACGCCAATCGTTATCATGAACCTCTCGCCTGTCCAAACTGAGCGCCTAACTAGACATTATCGATGTCGCCTTAATGAGCCAATTTCAAATCCGATACGTCAGATTCCAAGGGGAACCCAACACATCCTATCAGGAATATAGGACTCCTGGTAGTGAGTGTACTGTCACTCCATTGGGTTGAAAGAATACAAATCCTCTCGTGCCGGTTTAAGTAGGTGGTATGCTCGATATCGAGAACCGCACCCGACGGTGAGGCGCATGCGTCGTCAATCTCAGCCCCTGCTACACAAGATCTTCAACCGTTTCCGGGAACTTGCATCATCAGACTCCCAAACGAACGGTCGAAAAAATGACTAGTGCACGAATCCTACCGATATGTCGTGCCTCGATGCCAAGAGTCGGTGCGGCCGCGGCGGCATCGCTGTAGAATTGATCAATGGGCCAAATAATACAAAACTCCCGACTCTTAGCTGTTACTGAGAATTGTTCGAGGTGCTGCCATTTCGCAGTCCATCGGATAGGAACAGGGTTGACTCTAGCTTCTCTGCCCGCAGTGCGGAGCAGACCAATACCTCTGCGCCATCAGCTTGAGGCTCTGTTCGCTTAGCATTAGTTGCCAAAAGAAAAGCTGGGTCGTGAACCGCACTAATGTCTGTTTAGGCTTGTCACCGTCGCGATCTACAGGTCGTCATCTGACGGACCTACCGAGTATTCCGGAAAGGGGGGCGCTTCGGTTATTCATTACTAAGTATTCAACTTCGCCTTCGCTGCAGGGTGGCAATAATCGCGGGGTCGGCTCAACATATCTCGCAAGCGTCTTGTTTCCTAGACTTCAGCAGTATAACTAACCGAATACCTAGGCCGAAACTTGACAGCCTTTATCCCTGCGATTCGTGTTACGGCGACGCTCTATTCGCCGCTTTGGCAACCGCGCCGGGTTTTCTTCGGTGATAGTCATGATCTCTTCCATCAGATGATGCGCTTAGATGCTCGTCCAAGGAACTCGTTTTGGCGAAGATAGAGATGGTGCAATGGACCCAATTCAGATGCACGTGCCTACAAGTATTGGTCTATCTCCTACGGCCTCTATAACGGGAAATGCTTGTTTCACATGCATTTGACGGTATTGAGGTCGCGCGACACGATGTCATTTCGCCGGATGATCTTGGCCGGAACTGCCTATAGGCCGCCAAGTACGGCAACGATCATCAAGAGCAACTCTAAGTTAATGGTTTATATGGATTCTATCGCATCAGAAATTGGCAACAAGTATGAGTACCTAACATGGTCTCTTGTGTTTTTCTCGCCCGAGAGATAGACCCTCCTGGCACGGGTAAGACAAACAGCAAATAAACGCGTTCGCATGTGGTCTCATACGATCGTCATCGTGGAATCATTATCCAGGCATCAGACTTCCTTCCTGCATCGATTCCTATCCCACCGTGGCACCACACCCGGGTAGATGATGTCGGATGGGGAACGCCGGGATATTCGGGTTCGGTTACTGAATACACATACTGATTCGGAAGATTTGACCTGGGCCGGCGGATCGGTAGGAGGGTGCAAGGCTACATGGTTTCACAGGAGTCCCAAAAACGGTACCTGAGAAGCTCCGTTTGTCGCACAACATAGTTCTAGGCGCACAACAGTACATTTCCAGCGAAAAGCCGTTTGTGCTCTCGTCATGTTGCGTCACTGGACCCTGAGACAATAAACGACTTAAAAGCTTCGAGAGTCGATTGTCGATGTCGCAAGCATAGGATCCCCGCGCGGCTATGTGCATGAACCTCGAGAGTGGCTAGTTAACCGACGCAGCCAACTGTATGTGCTATCACATCTCTTCAATCGGCACGGCACAGGTTTGACGTGGAACTTCCATGGAAGGGATTCCCGTCTATCGGTCGCAACCATCTGGTAGCGCTATCAGGCAATTGCTGGTCAGTTTTAAAGCACCCATATTCGAACTTTAACAAAGGCTAGCAAGAAGTCGTATCCTTCGGACATAAACACGTTATAAGTCTATGCCGGTGGAGACAAAAACCGGGGGCATCTTTTGTTCAAGGCGGACTAGGTGGAAATTACTGTCATATTTAAGTTAGATTCCTAATTGCGCTAGTTGGTTCTCCCTGTCGGTCGCAGCCATCTGACATGCCCCTCGCCTTATTGGGAGGAACCGACAGTATGGTAGCGCAACGTTGGCTGATTACAACTCGCATCTTAACTGCCTCCCCCGGTCTGCAATAATAGGTAAACCTTCAGTTAGACGTCTCTAAAACCACCGCCCGTGGTGACGAATTTCGTATTCTCCTCACATACTCCATTGTCATCAGAAAATCCTTGAACATCCCGTTCGGCCTGCTCGAGGCGTCAGTCCTCCAGGATTGATCTACCAGACTCCAGCCCCACGCTGCGTAATCCGCAAACCCAGCGTGTGCATCACGAGTGAGTAGCCCTCCAAGAAACAGAGTGTTGCCTAGCTTGCCAAGCGCTTCAGCGGACAGGTCGTACAGCTCATTATCCGGCCCTTCCATACCCTTGCCAGGTGCGCAATGCTGTCTGGCTCGGAGACCGACTCATGTAAGCAGAGGCGGACTGTCCGATGTCGAGTCTAATGGTTGGCGCTTGCGGCGAGTGGTCATATTCGGGTTCTGATACTACGACGAGTTGAATGACAGTTCACGGCACCAGCCGCTAGGTACTGTACAGTTCATGCGACCCTGTTTACTGGGCGTCCCAAGAAGCCGATTGGTGCACTGTTTGATTCGGCCTTCTTCCTTAGGATATCCCACCATGCCTAACTCCGTGATGAGCCGCATGCGAGACAGCCCCAGGAGTTAAGGCTTTTAGCAACTCAGAACTTGGGCAACCTATGGATCGTGGTCTTTTTTTGCGCGGCCGAAACCCTTTACTCTCCTCGGACAATCCGCTCTCTACTAACCATTATATTGGCGTGGAGAATCGAAAGAAGCGCACCTGGACGAGGGTGCGGCTGAATACCTTGACCAATATATCGTTAAGCCGCGCTGCCAGGGCCCCCTTGCGAGCGAAGCACAAAAGTAAAGACTAGTGAACATCTGACAGCCCCAACACACCCAGTAGCATCAGCTGGATCTGCGCGCCTCCGAGTACGTATCTACCTGTTCCCCGCGCGTACCGCAGAGGATGTGAGAAAACCCCTGATTTCTGTTAAACTTGCATGCAAACGTGACCAGGTGGAGTTCCACGCCCCCCTGACGCGCCGCGCGCCCCCCATCCCCCGCGATCTGTGTCGGGCTGTATCTTCCGAGAATCGTGCAAGGGGGGAGCCACGAATATCAGCTTAGTGCCATGCATAAGCCGGATGATCATGGCACACGCGTGGCTGACGTGCCATGGCGCGGGCTCGGCAATGTGCGTGCGGGCTGCTTCTCTGGAGTTCGATAGAAGTTCGTGTCGCCTCCAAATAGTACATCGTATCTTACTCGCGTAATCCACATCATGATGATCGACAGGAGGCACGACTTAATGGGCATCCCTCGGTCCAACTATTGAGGGAGGTGAAGCCATTGCCGGTTGCTAATGGGCAGAACAAAGAATCACCCGCGCAAAACCCGCTACGTCCCGCCGCTCAAGGCCGTGTTTGGATCCAAGAATCGATAGTTGAAAGCAATAGCTCTTGATGCAACAATTTTCATATTGGCTTTCGCCATGATGTAATTTCCCTAAACTACGACCCAGGAGAAAGGCGCTGCTGGTGCGCCCGAACAGCGAGATTGAGAGGCAGACTAACTAGAGATCTATCTCACGCTGGGTCCAGACCCTACCGGCACCGGGTACCAGGCAATGCGATGAGAGACCCATCCCGTCCGACTGTCCCTCAAGAGACAACGCCTGGCCCACAGATCACTCGATCAGAGGCTAGGAAGTTTGGTTAATCAGGGGCGCAGAGCTAACGTCCCATCGTCCGAGACATAGTCCTAGGCGGGCCGCTCCCCGACTGGACGAAGACCTAGTGTGGACTGCCCCTGTTACATAGTACACGACAGACTGGCCCACGTGGGCTAGCGGCGTGGTCCGAAGCCGGATTCCGAAGGAGGAAAGTAGACGGGCTGCCTGCCCATGGAAAGGAACCACGAGGCCAAATTCTGGACGTGCCTATGTTTACCATAGCAGTATGGATTTGGAAGGTGACGATGCTGGCGTCTAGACTAGACCTTTATGAGCGAATGACCGAGAAATTGCTCCCGACCCCTTACTACGTGCGGAACAGCCGAGACAGTTCGTGACCAACGTGCATGAGGGCTCCCAATATCTGCGTGTAAAACTGCTATGCATGGCAAACCCATCGTGGAAAGCATTTGACTCGGAAAGGCGGCCGAGGCGCCGTTCTGAAGGGGCCTTCAAGCGCGTTTTTCGAGTCAAAGTCGCTGCCATCTATTTCCCGAAGATGCACCAATACGTTTCACGCTTCTTGGACACCTATGCTAAGCGTTCTCGAGCTCGTCTTGATCACTGGCATCGCGCTGTCTAAGGTCGATTAACTGGAAAAGCGCTTCCTCTCATACCAAGACTTACCCCTTCCCCTAAGCTACCCCCTATCTAGCAGCAGGCTCAATGTGTCGGCGGCCGCAGGATCTCATGCCAACTGACCTGAGGGACGAATAACGCAAATGCACCAACCCCCCCGTAACTCGGTCTTGCGTATTAGAAGTGGGTTTCTAAAAGTGTGGGTGAGGCCAAGACAGGTCGCGAACCCCGCCGTCGAGCCGAGCTGGGTGAGAAGACGGCAGCCATCCAGAGATGCCGCGCCTGGCTCGTTAATGCTGAAACAACCCTTAACGGGGCCGGGCACAAAAGCAGACAAGAACGGGCATTGTGAGCAGTCGCCAACAATGTAGACATCGGTGCCGTGACTACCTAGGGATGCGAAACCGAGGGGAGGATACCGGTTGCGTGAGATGAAGCAAAAACACCGGGGACGTTCCTGTACCGTAGTTCATCTGCTCTTCGATATTACGAAGGGCTGTCCGACTGCATACAACGGGCGGGCGAAGACATCGTCTGCCCCCTAAGGGTAAGGCCTGACGGCCTGAACGGGGTCTCTTAAAGGTGCTTACCCCTACCGGAAACCGCAATTAACTCCCTCCTTCTCGACAGAGGCAGGAAGCGGTTGAGCACCAAATACATGTGCGACCATCGGGACCTCTTTCGCACACTAAGGAAGCCGTAGCCAAAGCAGGTGAACACATACAAATCAGCGACGAGATACATGTTGCCCTTTTACTCCGACGGAGACAACCGGATATTCGGGTAGGATAGATCAGTTTGGTCTTGATGTAGTGCTGCTGAAGGGACCACGGTAGCTCACATACACGCCCACTCGTCAGGTCTTCGGCCCCATGAGCCCTTTGCGAGACTTGCGCTCTGGACTCCGTAATTAAATAAAAGCAGTTTCCTATCAGCGCCTATACTCGTAGCATCCTTAGGATTGCAGGTCTGTGGAGGTGAGGTTTGGGTGTCCTCGCCATGGTCCAGGAGGGGTTTCCCCTAGTCGACCTATCTAGCCACCCCTGGCGTGACTGACTTCTTCATGAATCCTACACACATCGTGAGGGAGCTTAGTTCTAGTATTGAATTCACTTACTTGGGCCTAGGGTGTTCGCTCATTTCTGTCCGGCTCTATCAAGGGCGAAACCGCCTAGGGCAGTTGGCCGGTCTTCGTGAGTGAATCACTGCAGAGTCGAGGCGAAGGACTCGAAGTATCCCATAGCGCCGTCCGGCGCAGACCACTATATTGAATAAACAAAGCATCTTAGAATACCTAGTCAGTTTCTGGCGGGGGGGTAGCAAGGGACTTAAGGCAGACAGACAGACAATGTTGTACTGCTAAGCATACTTGGAGATCCGTTTCTGGCGGCTACAATATGTGACTAGCTGTCGTAAGCCCTCATTATACCAGGCGCGTCGGCTATCAAGGGGCACTGAGTCTCGACACCGTCAGCACCGGCTATGTAGAGTGAGGACTAGGCGCGTCGTGTCTCTAAAAAGATCAAAAGGGCTGTTTAGCGATGGCAGATCGTGCGTGCATAATTACCTACGCCTGCCCGAGTGAGAACCCCTACTTGGCAGCCGGTAGTCCAGTTGAGTGGTCGAATTGCCCCGAGGAAAGCGCGCGAGACGTGTACCTGTAGCATTAGACATCATCCATCATCAGAACAGTCGGGAAGCGATACCGGTATACAGGGCAGGTGATATCAGGTTTCCTTAGTGTCATGATGCGACGTACATAAAACAGACAATGATCAGCTATCCAGGTATATCTTCCTTAACAGGCCCAATTCCAATTACACTCATACAAAGAAAGGGGGTATTGCAACAAACCGACATCCGACCCAGTCCAGTCCAGTTCAACAGTGCCGTCCATCCATCCATGCTACGCTATGCTATGCCATGCTATGCGCGCTTCAATCGTAACTTTAACAATTCAAAACCCAATTCTCCTCCCTCCTCGCTCCACCACCCACCGACAGCTCTAACATTCATCATCGTTGTCGTCGTCCGACACATCCCAATCGTCCCCGACGTCGGCCCAGCCGCAGCCCCAGCGCCTGCCGCCGGTCTCACCCCCCGTCCGGAGGTCCGCGGCGCGCTCCCTGTCCTCGGCCCAGCAGCGGATCGAGAAGTCGTCGCCGACTGTGACGAGCTTGCCCTCAGCCGTCCAGGCCACGGCGCCGACCTCGCGGTCGTGGCCGCGCACGAGTGGCGTGCCCGCGTTTCGCACGATCGGGATGTCGCTGTCGCTGTTGCTGGCCGAGAAGGAAGCGAGGTTCGCTGAGCTGCGGCTGTTCCTTCCGAAGAGAGGTCTCCGCGCGCCGCCCAGGTGGTCGATCATCGGGTATGGGTTGGTAGCGGTGGCTATGGTGGAGTTCTCGAGGCTCAGGGCGCCCATCGACGTCGCGAGGAGGTCGTTCGCGAAGTACCGCTCATCCGTTGGGAACAGGATGGCGCGGCTGTCGCTGCTGCCGACAGCCAGGAGCTCGCTCTGTCCTTCGCGTGCCGGCCGCACGGCGCACTTAACGTAGAACGATGCCGCGTGGAATAGCGGGTGTCTGAACCCGTACAGCGGTCCGAGGCCCTGCTGCGTGACGGCGCCGTATCTCCGCCTTGCCGGCTCACCGTTCCGCGTGGAGAGTTCCGGGGCGTGGCCCAGCATGAGGTGGGCCGTTGAGTAGGCGTAGACCGTGTTGTCTTTGCACACGGCGTATAATCTAGAGCCGTCCGTGTTGAGTGCCAGAGAAGAGGTGCCGAATGGCCGCCAGTTGGAGTGGGAGGCAGGCGGTGCAGTGACAGATAGAGGAGACGGTGTCTTCTGGCGCGAGGTATGGATGGAACGGACGTCCCAGAGCTTGATAGACGCATCCGACTCGCAGGCAGTGAGAAGCAGGAACTCGCGTCCCGGAGGTAGGAACTGAAGCGCCGTCACCGACACGTCGCCAATTCGACCCGGCAGCTCACCGCGGGACGGGGTATCACCAGGCCCGACGGTGAAGGCCTGCTGAGTCTGACGCTGCGTACGCGCATGTGCGTTGTAAAGGCTGTTTACGGCGCATCCATGTTTAGGTTGCGGACGTCGAAATCCCAAAGTGCTTTCCCGACCCTGAGGGGGTGCAATATCCTGGACCGGACCACCAAAGCAGCGGAGATCCCAGATTTGAACACTGCCGTCACGTGAAGAGGTTGCAAGGACACTGCTGTTTGCTTTCCCCGGTTGGAAACGGACCTGTTTAAGAGAGGCAGTATGGTGTTGGAGCACAGCGATCGGAGTCTGTGTCATCATGTCAATAACTCTCCCGGTCTGATCACCAGAAGCGGTAGCTAGAAGGTAGTCATCGTCGGAAAAGGCGACATCGATGATGGCGTTGGGATGGGCTTGGAAGGTAAGGTGTATATCGCTAAAGGGGTGTGATGCGTCGCCCGATGAATCGAGCAGGCGTATCCGACCTTCTTCGTCCCCAACTGCCGTAAGACTGTTCTTGTGACAAGTAGCGGCGCAGAATGGTATGCATCGGCCTGGCCCTTCGTGACTTACGCAGCTGTGAAGCTGATCGGGCCGGCTACAGAAATCGGCGCTATCAATCCTCCAATCCGCTGCTGGATACGACATATAGGAGCGTCCAGCCCGAGGCATACTTCCCGATTGTCTCTGCATGAGTTGGCCAGCCAGGCCACGGCTTGTCAAGGGTGCTATGCGCTTCACCGGTTGTGGGCCTGTAATCAGATCATCGTCGCTACCGTCTTCATCCGATTCTAGCAGCTCTTGACTGGAGTTGAGAGACCTTATGGGGCTGAGGAGGACCCGTTGGCGCGTAGGGCCGTTGCAAGGACTTGACTTGGGAGTCTCGAAGTCCGAAAGAGGCGGAGGTCGACATGGCGAAGACTCCGGCGTGTGATGTTGTACCTTTCGTCTTTTCGTAGATCTGCCGTCATCGCTAACAGGGTAATGGTTTTTTAATTGTTCTTCAGAGAGCGGTTTCAGAGGACTGGAGGGAGCTGGTGTCTGGTATCTCTGGTTGAGTGCCGGTGCTGCTAGATCTTGGAGTGCCTTTCGAGCCGGGCTTATATGAGACGACACACGTGACCTCGGGGTGAAGAAGCGTCGAAACTTCCTAGGTGTTATCGACGGATTCCTCTTCTCCTTTCCACTGCTGGCCCTTGGTGGAGAGAGAAGTTTTGAGTGGTCTCGACTTCCTGGCGCGCTGTGTCCATTACCAAGGGCTGTCCTTCCCGCCATGTCTAGCAGCACGTGCTCTGAGATAGCAATGATATCACAGCTTCTTCGACGCCTCGCCTCGGACTCTAGGATCGGACACTAAAATTAGGACTTCTATAAAGTAACAATTGGCATATTTGACATCCCAGGAAAACGAAAATAAAATAAAATCAACAACCTGAAGCAGTATCTGCAAAAACTTCGAGGTTGGAAAGGCCGAGCTCGTGTTGGTTGTGGTGGTGGCGGGGAGTAAATAGTCTCCGGATTCTTACGGAGCCTCCCCGTTATTTGAATTAATCGCACGCTGCCGCGAAAAAGCGCGGTCTGGTCGCTCCTTAACGCGACCACGGCCGGCTCCAGTTAAGCAGCCACTTACACGGGCGACGTTTAGTGGGGCACGAGCCGCTGGTGGTTGGTCCGAGCAAGACCATAACAGGGATTCGGTTCTTGTTTCGTGATAGTGGGGCGGGGCAGCTGGATCGAGGCATTTGTCAACCTGTCAGCAACCCGCGTTCTTATCGGTCATCTTATCTATCTTGCGAAGTATCTTATCGACGTTATCGCAGCCATTTTTTTGTCCGCCTGTAGAAGTCGTCGCACCAGGACCCTGCGATTCCTAGAACCCGCTACACCGAAGGAGGGGACCGCCGCTTGCCCACTACGACAAGAACACAAGTAATCCCAGCATGGCTCTCCAGAAGAAGCACGCCAAGGGTCGTTTGGACAAGTGGTATAAATTGGCCAAGGAGAAGGGCTACAGAGCGCGAGCCGCCTTCAAGTATGGCCCCCTCCAAAAATCGACTAGAAAGAAGCAGTTACTAACTCTGCGCCGCAGGTTAATCCAGCTGAACCGGAAATATGGCTTTCTCGAAAAGAGCAAGGTTCTTCTGGATCTCTGTGCCGCTCCTGGATCATGGTGTCAAGTTGGTTTGTCGACCCCGAACACTCACGGCGGGAAGTCGGGATAAAGGGCTGACATACTACAGCTGCCGAAACGATGCCCAACGGCAGTCTCATCGTCGGTGTCGATTTAGCCCCTATTAAGCCGATTCCGAGGGTTATCACTTTTCAGTCCGATATCACGACAGGTAAGCATCTGGAAATCCGGCCTCCATGTCTCTGAGGCTATTCGGAAGTGGCGGTTGCTGACTGCGGGTGTGACGTAGAAAAATGCCGTGCGACGATACGCTCACACCTGAAGACCTGGAAAGCCGACACGGTCCTTCATGACGGCGCGCCAAACGTTGGTACGGCTTGGGTTCAGGATTCGTTCAACCAAGCGGAACTGGCGCTCCAATCCCTGAAGCTAGCTACCGAGTTCCTCGTCGAAGGCGGTACATTCGTAACGAAGGTCTTCCGATCGACCCAATATAATCAGCTGCTCTGGGTCTTCAACCAGTTATTCACCAAGGTTGAGGCCACCAAGCCCCCAAGCTCAAGAAATGTATCCGCAGAGATTTTCGTTGTTGCGAGAGGATTTAAGGCGCCCAAGCACCTTGACCCGAAGTTCCTCGATCCTAAGGCCGTCTTCGCCGACACTAAGGATGCGGCTCCCAACAACGAAGCCAAGGTCTTCAACCCCGAAGTCAAAAAGCGAAAGAGAGGAGGTTACGAAGAGGGAGACTACACTCAGTTCAGTACGTGTCTAACCCCCTTCTGTATTACTATGAAACTCGGTTGTCGAGAGTAAGGTTCGTCTTGAAGTTTAGGGTGTTGACACATAACAGAGGAACTGCCGGCTAGCGAGTTCATCGAGACGACTGACCCCATCGCCGTTCTGTCTACGTATAACAAGCTAAGCTTCGAACAACCGCGCAATGGCGACGTCGCGCTAGCGGCCCTGGACAAGATGCCGGAAACAACGGATGAGATCAGGAATTGTTGTGCGGATCTCAAGGTATTGGGCCGTAAAGACTTTAAGATGCTTCTGAAGTGGAGATTGAAGGCGCGTGAGGCGTTCGGATTACCAACTAAGAACACGAAAAAGCCCGAGTCTGAGGCTCCTGAAGAAGTCGCTGAGGTCGAGTCGATGGATGAGGAACTCAAAATCCAGGAAGAGTTACAAGCCCTCAGGGACAAGGACGCTGCCAAGAGGAAGCGTGAGCGGAGGCGGGAAAACGAAAAGAAGCAAAAAGAGATCGTGCGAATGCAGCTGCACATGGTTGCCCCAATGGTGAGTTCGTCATCCCGATAGTTTTTGAGCGGTCCAGGTTCTAACACAGACGTTCAGGATATTGGCATGGAACAAGACGGACCTATAGGCCAAGATGCCATGTTCTCTCTTAAGCCTGTCGACAAGACAGGAGCAGTCAATAAGATCGCGAAAGGCAAAATGGCCATGCTTAGCGAAGCAGAGAAAAACCGAGATAGCGGCATAGGTTCCTCTCCCGACTCTGATAGCGATATTTCGGATGACGAAGAAGACGCTCTTGAACGCGAGCTCGATGGACTCTACGAGAATTACAAAGAGCGCAAAGCCGAAAAGGATACGAAATACCGTGCCAAGAAGGCCAGGAAAGAGTACGACGATGGCGAGTGGGAAGGAGTGTCAGCGGATGAGCAAGAGTCTAGTGACGGTGGCGACCTCGAAGAGGACTCGAGCTCGGAGTCGGACGAAGATGATTCCGAACTGTCGAAACCGCTCATCACGGATTTAGACAACGAAACGTCAGAAGCAGGAAGCCTCTCCAAACGCGCGAAGAACTTCTTCAGCCAGGACATATTTCAAGATATACCTGGAATACTTGATGAACCTGAGCCCGAAGTAGATGGCGTGGATGCAGAGATGGTAGATGCGGCAGAAGAGGAGAAGCCGGCAGCGAAGAATCAACCGGCCGTAGCGAAGGAACCAAAGAAGAAGAGGACCAAGGAGAAGAAGAAGGTGGTCGCAACTGAAGAGTGGTCGTCGGATTCCGAAGTTGACGATAAGGGCGGCTTTGAGATAGCGAAACATTCGCAAGGCCAGATGGAAGAATGGGAGGACGAAGACCAGCGGAGGCCCGATGGAAAACTCGGTAAGCGTCAGCCTCCACCCTCTTATACTACTTCCAAACTAACAAAAGTGTAGATATCGACATCATAACAGCGGAGGCGATGACCCTGGCTCATCAACTCGCCACCGGCCAGAAGTCCAGCTACGACGTGATAGACGAAGGGTTCAACAAGTACGCCTTCAAGGACCGCGACGGGCTCCCCGAGTGGTTCCTGGACGACGAGTCGAAGCACGACAAGCCGCAAAAGCCGATCAGCAAGGCGGCGGCGGCGGCGATCAAGGAGAAGATGCGGGCGCTCAACGCGCGGCCCATCAAGAAGGTGCGCGAGGCCAAGGCGCGCAAGAAGTTCAAGGCGGCGCAGCGGCTCGAGAAGCTCAAGAAGAAGTCGGACCTGCTGGCGAGCGACGAGAACATGACGGAGAAGGAGAAGGCCGACAGCATCCAGCGGCTCATGGCCAAGGCCGCCCGCGGCGCCAACAAGGCCCGCCCCCAGCCCAAGCTCGTCGTCGCGCGCGGCCTTAACCGTGGCATCAAGGGCCGCCCCAAGGGCGTCAAGGGCCGCTACAAGATCGTCGACGCCCGCATGAAGAAGGAGCTCAGGGCCCAGAAGAGGATCGCGAAGAGGAAGTAGTTAGATGGGACCTGTGCGGCCGTGTATATATAGACAGGTATCATAGTTCGCGGAGTAGCGTTGGGTGGGTGGAGAATAAAAATACCCTGAGATATGGACGATATTTAGGAATACCTATGCAGCATGCCGCTTCTTTCTCGTGGTAATTAGAATTTCCTTTTTCGTTGGTATCTACGCCAGCCACTTTTGATGAAGCCCTAATAGACGTCGCATTACCTCTGACCCCTGGAAATACCTCGACTCGTATGATACATCCCACACGCGAAACGCGCAAACCATCAACTCTTGCTCATCACCCCCTCTCCTCCACGCGACTGCGATTGACCTTTCACCGCTTCCCAGCACCGGCGGCCTTCCGCCGGCTCTTGCCGAGCCGCGCCGTCTTGGGCACCTTGGCGCGGGCGCCCGTCTTCATGCGGCGCGCGCTGAAGCCGCTCATGTCGCCCGTGCTGATGGCGTCGCCGGACTTGGCGTGCCGCTTCTTGCCTCCGAAGCCGTACTTCTCGTTCTTCTTCTGCCGCTTCGCGTTCGGCCTGTGCTGCTCCCGGTCGCCGCCGTTGCGCCCCGACGACGCCTTGCTCTTGTGCGCGTTCAGCTCGTGGTCCACGCCCACGTCGAACAGGTCCGCTTCGTTGGTCCCGAGGTCGCCTGAGGATTCTTGACGTTCTGGTTGAGGTGGAGGTTAGCGTCTTGTTGCATCTTTCTTCTTGTGCGGGTGTGGATGTGGTGATTGGAGATGGGAGTGGGAGAAGATAAGAGGAGAGTTGATGGGGATGGAAGGGGGGTTAGGTTGGGATGGAAAGAAATACAATGGATGACTCACTCCTCTTCAGCGACTTGATCTTCTCGAGCGTCTCCTTCTTGGCCTTCTGGCGCTCCTGCAGCTTGGCGACCTGGACCTGCTTGCCGAACTTCTTGAGATCGCGTAGCTTGCGGGCCTCGGCGCTCGCCTTCTTGGCCGACGCCTCCTCGATCAGCTTCGCCTTGACCTTCTCCATGTGGCCGTCGTCCTTGACCATCTCGGCGAAGTAGTCGGTGGGGCGCGAGAAGGGGACGCCGTCGGCTTTTAGCAAGGCGCGGCCCCGCTTCGCCGCATCCAGGCTCTGCGCGTAGAACGCCAGCTCCCGCGCCAGGTCGTCCTGGATGTCCTCGATGCCGTCGGCCGTCGGCGCCTCGCTCGTCACGCTCTGGTGCGTCGCGAACGGCGCCGACGCGTCCGTCGGGATCGCTATCCGGTTCAGCGCCGACAGCAGCGCCGACGTGTTGTTGATCGTGAGCCGCGTGTGCGGGACGAGGTCTTCCCGCTCCTCCTCGGGCAGGTCTTCGAGATCCGACATGGGTATGTCCTCTTCGTCCTCCTCTTCCTCTTCCTCTTCTTCTTCCTCGTCTTCGTCCTTGGCCTCTTCCTTCTTGCCCTTCTTTCTCCCCTTGGCTTCCGCATCTGCCTTGACGTTCTTCGCCTTCAGGATCGACTTCGGTTTGCGCTCTATCTTTTCCTCGAGCTCTACTTCCGACCCCGAGCTGTCGCTCTCGTCTAATGCCTGCCAATCGACGTGTTCATCCTCATCGCCTTCATCGTCCTCCTCCTCATCATCATCCTCAACTGCGGCGCCGCCTTCGTCTGAGTCCTGGTCCTCATCCTCCCAGTCATCATCCTCGCTGTCGTCCGAGTCGCCCCGTGCTGCTGCCCCGCCGTTCTTCTCGGCCTTCTTCCGCTTGTTCTTGATGGCTTCCTTGTACTTTTTCTTCTGCTTGATCTTCTTATAGTCGACGCCCTTTTCTCTCGCAAGAGCAGCCTTTAGCTTGCTAGGACCCATTGTTAAATGTGCCGCGTTATGCAGTGTTTTGTAAACTTCGGTTCTTGGCCTAGCCTGGACTTGCACTGGTGGCTCTGAACTTTTCAATTGCTAAACTCGCAAGTAAAGATGCGATAAGAATTTTTGCGAATTTTCTGCCGGGCGATAAGAACAGCGGAGCAGATTAGGAAGGCGGTGTGGGGTACCTCCAATAACCTTCTCCTAGCCATGATCCACCTTTTAACTAAGTTTCTTAGAATTATAAATGCCTGATCGTACTCATTTCCCAGTTTTCGTAAATGCAGTACATACAAATAAAATGGTTTCATTCTCCCAAAGATATTACTTCCGACGCTTCGCCCACCATCCCTCGTTGTGACCACATTATCCGACGGACGACGAGGTGGCAGCGTCTCCAACAATTCTCAGTACCGGATACTTGGCGCGTCGCCTTAAAAGGGAAGGGGAGTAATTTTAGGCATTCTTATTGGTGATATTGTGAAACTAAGTCGAGTTTGGGCCATAAGGTACAAGAAATTGTTAAGAGGCGTTGCCATTTCGCCGTCTGTCGGATATCCTCTATGGAAGCAGAAATCACCAGTGGGTTACGTGCACCGCTCCTTATTCTATCCGCCAAGTAACTCCAATGCCAAACTCTCAGGATGACTGGTGAGCTGAATGACCATACCCCGGAACAGCGAAAGAAGCTGTTCTGCTAACCCCTGACCAAAGACGGCACTCGTGAGGGTAATCTTCAACACGGTAACTGCGCTATTCTCTACACTGGGAAAAGTCAGACATGTTACCATCGGGTAGGTGTGCACCATTTTGAAGTCGTAAATCTGAAATCGGCATGGAATATCCCCCGGAAAGAGGTAGGCGGCGGCAACGGCCGCACTCAAGTAGTAAACTGTAGATCCGAACTCCGTATCGCGGGGCCCTGAGGTACTTTCAATCACCAGATCATCCCAATCTGCCGTATTGCAAGTCATGGTCCGGATGTGCTGGCGCTGAACCCAGTGGAGGAGCTCCTTCGCGGTCAAGTCCGGCTTCAGAGGGACTCGGACGGGGACATAGTTAATGCAAGGACCGACAGTGCGCTCGATTTCAGCCATGGCCGGATGGCGGTTCCTTTCTAGTTGAGCAAAGACCATGTCTTGAGTTTGGGTCTGTCGAGCAAGACACAGGGCCCAGGCGGCTTTGATCACCGTAGCCATGGTGACGCCTCCCTTGGTGTCCGGCATCGGGATATCGCAAGAGCTCGTCATCAGCAGCTCGGTATGCGCCCTGTCCGTACTATGGGTACGCTCGTTGGGTTGGACGAGGTAGGCCGCGGAAGACCCTTGTAGTAACTCTCGCCATACCTGGAAGACAGCTTATGAGTTATGTGCCGCACGGCTGATAATAAAGTCAGCGTATTCCAAAGTGGGGCGTGGAGACGACCTCGCTCCGTCAAAGGCGGAACGTAAGTCTGCAATGATACATGACACCGCGACACCGTCGTACTGGGCACGATGGAGTTTCAGCACTGCCGAAAGACGGCCACCTGCTCGGCCCAGTATCAGGAGCAGCTGGGTGCTTGGAGTCCCTAACGAGACCGGGATCTTATCTGCTCCCCGGCAGATGGACTCGGTAACCACCGAGGGATCATCTCATCGGTCCTGGTTTCTTGCACTGGCAGATCAAAATCGTGCAGAGCTGCCTGCACAAACGTTCCCTGAAAAGGGGCGAAAGTCGTGCGAGGGATATCATGCTCTTGCACGAGGGCAACAACGGCAGTTCGGGAATGTAATACAGTCAAGTGGCCGAGAAAGGGAAGCGCGATAAAATTGGTATGGTGCGAAGCAATAGATCCTCTCAGGACTGGTCAGAAAGCCATCCTGATACTTCTGCATGACAGAGAGCACGGGGGCATCATATGGTAAGCCCACCCGTGCCACCAGAATGTTGGATAACGGGCCCACGATATCTTGAGTGCCAGCCACAGGCATATGGCGGCCAGAAGTCATATCGCCAAAGCAGACCTCGTCCATTGCCGTGTAGCATTGGACCACTATGGCCCACACCACGTTGGAGCACACTGGTGAATGCCAATGTATGATTCTCGCAGGATTGAGCCAGGTCAGCAGTTATGCCCAGTTCCGGGGTGACGGCCTCAAAAGGCTGTGGTAAATCCCGTGCATCCGAGTCCTTCAGACTGGGGAATAAACAAGGGACCGTGCCCTCTACGTAGGATTTCCAGTCTCCCCAGGCTGTTTTTGTGAGTGGCAGCTTGTCAGACCCAGCTAAAGGCTAAGTCTGTTAGCTGAGCCTTGGCCTAGCTAGTTTTGCTACTAGTGGAGATTGCTTCTAGCATCTCCACTACAGCTTTCTCCTGTTACAGTTATTTTTATGTATATAACGATAGGGAGGCTTCGCTACCCTCCCTTTCTATCTAGGACCTCTTAGGGATCAACCTGATAATATCCTTCTTCTTCAGCCATATATGCTTCAGTGTGTGATGTCAGGGTCTCATAATTACAGCTTTGCAAGTATGCAATGTAGTCACGATAGGGGGACGGTGCACGAGATGAGGCCAGACGACCTTCGTAGGCCATGGCCAAGTCCCGCCTGGTGATGGACAAGGAGTGCCCATCAACAAGTGCGTGGTTGATATGCAAACGAACGGTAACTTCGCCCGCACTGGATCGCTTAGCCTGGAGGCGATGCATAGGCTGAGGGTAGCTTGCTGATACCGGTTTCCCTGGGTCATCCCCGTCGTTGTATACCAGGACCGTTGGTGAATGGTTCCTCAGCACCACCTGGTCCAAATAGTTTTCCTCGCAGACGTCCAAAAACACTATACGAAGGACCGCGTGCCGACCTATCACTTGACCCTGTGTGTCACGCAGACGATCGACGTCAATCGGGCTCTACTGACAAGCTTCCATTGAATGACTTGTTCATAATGGCCTGGATTACGAGAGTGGCTTATGAGAATCCCCTGCTGGATTGGAGAGCACGGATGGATGTCCTCTACGACCTGGCCTTCTTCGAGTTGGGGTCGGATATGGGTCATGTACTCCTCAGTCGCTCGGGGCTGTACAAGGAGACTTCAGCTTCTATGGTGTTTATTACCTCCTTTGTAGATGGTTCAAGATACTGTACTACTACTGCTTCCGCCGCCAGCTTCTCAATCGTCCGTTGCTTGAAGGTATCCTTGGCAGTGAACGGGATTACTGCTGTACTACAATGCGCAGCGACTTGCATACAAGTGATCGAGTCCCCCTCAAGTGGAAGAAGCTGTCGTGGATGCCAATAGTATCAGGGACGATATTGAGAATACGGGCCTAGGTCATCTGCAGTTCGCGTTCAAGATCTGTAGACGGAGCATCTCTGTCGGCGTAAACATAACCATCCCACTCTTCCCGAGATAGAGATGCGAGAGACAGGGTTATCTCCCCACGTTTAACCTTTCCGCTGGCGTCCCGTGGGATGTGTGAGGCAGATATGAATAGACTAGAAACCATATACGAGGGTACTATTTCCTGGAGTGCAGGTTCGGCAGCGTGTGCCTCGATGAGAAACCGGGGATTGTTAGCTAATAACAAGAGGCCAGGGGCCATCATTGCCTCGTCATAATTTGGATACGATTGGATTGATACGTTCGAAGAGGAAGTAGAAGTGGTTAATACCAAGGCTACCAGGATGCTTGACGGGGTATCGGAGAGGGTAATAATATCTGCGACGATCTGAAGCGCATCTGGAAAGCAGTTCTGGACGTGATGCTCAACTTCCAGGAGTCCTACTCGTTGGCCGCGGTCCGCGGAGCTTGACTTGGGAATCCTTGCGCCGCACGTAGGAGACCAATCCCCCCTGGATCGTACCCGACAATACCGCCTGTCCGGTAGACTCGGTTCTCTCCGCTACTGCTTCTGAAATCATCCAACCAGCAAGGCCGGGGAGTGAATGCAGCAGCAGTTCGTACTGGGTCGCCTAGATACCCCCGAGCGAGACTAGCGCCCTCAATGACCAGTTCACCCTCAGCCCCAAGGGGAACGGGCGGGCTCTCTGCATGCTCCGGGTTGACAATCCAGCAGACACCACCTGTCCGCGAAACCGATATTCCTGGGTTTCTGGCATCTGGATTGACCACGTTGCTGGTGCAACTGATCACACTGCACTCTGCCGGGCCATAGCCGTTGAACAATTGCACATGAGAGGCTGAGCGGTCGATTATGCCCTGGTGCATGGTTCGCCGCCCTGTACCACCGTTTGCAGGGTAGGCACGGCGGCGAGGGTGAGCAGCTGGATGGCTGATGCTGTCAACATAGCCCAATTGATGCGCATCTCGTTCATATTCATGGCTAGACGGTTGTGTCGGTTAAGTGAGGGTGGAATGCAGATGCAGCCACCCGCAAGAAGAGTAATGAATGCTCCACGACCATTACGTCGAAGCTGTATCCGGGAAATTGAAGGACGCGAGAGTCCGTCGTGGCCCCCAAGTGATCAAGCAGCGGCCTTAAATTGGCTAGAAACGCTTGATGTTCGATCACCACAACCTTCGGCTTACCGGTAGTACCGGATGTGGCAATGCTGTACATGGCATCGAAGGCCTTCACTATGTAATTCTCGGAAGCCTGGCTATGGCAGCCAGTTTCTTGACAGAGAAGCTGCTGATTGACCACCAGAAGAGGGGCCGATACTTAAAGATCTGCACCGGATATCCGTTACCCGTCATAGGTCAATACCACGGCGGGTTGAACGGTACGACAGATTTCGCGCAGACGGTTCATGGGTTGAGACGTCTCCAACGTTGCAAAGGCAGTGCCCGCCATGAGCAGAGCAAGCTAGGCCACCACCGTCCACAGCGACTTTTCGAGATAGATAGCGACGAAGGTATTTGGGCCGATCCCAAGGGTCTAGATATGGCTGGCCAATCGCCCGGTGTGGTCTTCTAGCTCGTTATACGTCAGGTCACCGTCCTACGAGTGGATTGCCATCGCTTCCGGTTGCCTTCGGCATTTCTCTTGAATCATCTGGTGTGCACACATACCTGTTACCGGAGGCAATGAAGAATTACATGTTTGCGGCTCGTCCCAATCTCGGGAGCCTAGCCTATTGAGGTCTCCGATGCTGGTGTTTCTGGATCTAACGACATGGATTTGCGTCAATATATGTTGGAACTGAGATAAGATATGTTGTATCTGAGGGTCGGGCACAACCGATGGGTCGATAATCGCAGTGACTTCGACCAACCCGGATAGCAACTGGCACCTGATTATCAGCGAATGGCTGCTGAATCTTGTGAGTTCAGATAAGAACTCGTGTCTGCTGAACCAAGCCCCCGGGTCTCGTCTGGTTGATTGGGCTCCACGACAAGCATTGTTTGGAAGCTACAAGCTGCCGCTACATTTTGCCCCTGTTGGGCAATACGTTGCAGGCCAATATGCTTATACTCGTTTTCTCCACCGACCGGTATTGAACCTCTTCCAGAGCTTCTCTCACCTCCTGGGTCGGATCAATGAGCACTCGGAATGGGGTGCTCGCAATGGTGGGGCCCAGCATCTTATCAGCGCCCACGACCGGTGCACCTCGTCCCCTACGAGAGCACTTCAGCATCTTGGATCAGAGTAAAGGGTGCCGGTCCGAAGTCTTCCGGGATCGATGAAGGGAGGTCGAAGAAGGAACTTGACACTAAGGCCGTGTCCCTTAGTCGCGGATGGCTGGGGGTGTCCTGGTACGTGACATCACACAATCGCTCCAGGGGGGCTAGCGCTAAAAGCCTCATTGCCTGGACAGAATCGCCGCCCTAGCGGAAGAAATCACTGTCCGCCCTGATTTGATCGGGAGAAAGGTCCAATACCAGGGGTAAAAAAGCACTGTAAGCAAAGCTTAGCATCGGTTGCCGGCGCTCCCCCGGTAGTGATTGGCTCTCGATGCGATGTAGCGATCTCCAAAACTCGAATGACGGATCTTTATTCGCCAAGCTCTCGGTATGACTGACATCTTCTAGGGGAGAGTCTGGCGTGTTGTATGGAAGGCCACTGTCATCTGGAGAATGGCCCGTAGAATCGTGAAGAATAGACTGACCGCCTAGCAACTGTCCGATTGTCTGACCGGGGTCTTGGAGAATCTCGGAAATGACGTGAGAAATCCCAGCTGGTTCCACGGCAATACTGCCCATATTGGCAGAGTTATTCGTGAGTTTTGAGGGATAACAGTAGAGAAATCCGTGTGAAGTCGGTGCCGACTAGTGAGAGAAGCTGCCAGCTAACAGACCGGCGAGCCTCCAAATTTCATTATTTCTAGAACCCAGGAGTACCTTCGCGATACTAGGTCTGGACCACTGATCGTGACGAAGAATGGGTTGACTACAGCAGTATGTAAAAGGGAGCGCACAGGGTATCAGTAACACACAAGCAGTGTACAATGCCCTAGGCGGGGAAAGCGGCATGTCAGATACGACTAATGTGTATCCCCTGATCAGCTTTTATGTATAAATGCTAAGCAGGATGTATGGCGAAGTCCTCTTGTATGCCCCGTATACGTTTTTGGCATGCACAACTTCAATCTGTGATACTGCTGTTGTTTCCTACTTTAGGAGTTCTGCATACCCGCACCGCCCCGGATCTGATCCGAGATTGAGATGTAGGATGGAAAGATGCTGAATTCACCCATTTTGCATGATGTAACATTATTTTCGTCGAAGGACAAATAGTTCAGGCAGTTCGCAGATGGTTAGTTCTACGACTAATGATTTTAATACCATTGTTATATATCTGTAAATTTTGTCCCGTATGCACGGAAAAAGAGGGATGGCTTTCTGATAGATTCCAACCTGCAAACTGTGAATGTTTAGGTTTACACTGGACTTTCTTTGTATCTTAGTGTTATCCAGAACTCGGGAGGATTTACCGGTTTGGCACAGCACTGTTGATTTACTGAAAAGCGTGCTACCGCAGCTAATGGCGCATTTGCCTTAACAAAAATCATGTGCTTAGGGCTCAGAAGCATAAAGCCGGTACTCAACCTAGAAGGCAATCTGAGGCGTAGCTATGCAGTATAGGCTCACAGGGGGGCCTTAGCTGTACAGAATTAGGAAAAGGAAGGGTAATTCGATAAATGCGAGGTGTGGGAGAAGCTGAAAGCCAAAAGCTACTATCTTGGGGACGACATGCCTGTTGGAAAGACACTCTAGCTAGCTTTAATGCGTGGAGTAGGCATAAATAGGAGGCCTAGCTATCCATGCTGAAGTGGGTGGAGCCGACTCGCTCAGGAGGGAGGATGGGGAAGATTTGCTATCTTCTTACCTATCCGGACTGATATTAGCTGTAGTCGGTAGGATATTTCAGGGAGATAATGCAAGGATGAACGAACAAAAGAACGAAGAAAGAAAGAAAGAGAAAAGGGGAACGACAAACCTATCCTTCCTCCTCGTCAGACTGATTAGATTTCAAGCCCATCTGCTCCCAAACCTCCCCCATATTCAAACACCAAATTCAAACCCAAGAAGGCGGCGGGATCATCACACCTCGCCTACCAACCATCCTCTGCTCCAGCGGCGCCAGAGTCTCGATTACGCGCTGAGGAAAATAGCAAGTAGCACCAAACAGTGTCAAGATGCCCGGTATAATCATCAACGCCAACGCCCGGCTATAGAAATCCAGCGTTGCATTTATGCTGCCCCGATGTACCATCTTCCCACTCAGCAACGCTGTGTCACTCGCCTTGAGCTCAGACAACATCACCGGATGCTCGACGTCAAGCTTGCACATCTCCACCAACTTGTGGCTGCCCAGATATACTCTGTGATCCTGGTCTCAGGGGTAAAGTCAGTCAAGGCCGTAAAAAAGTTGAGCATACCGCGGCAGCGCCAAGACCACCTTTGAGCAACGCGTAATTAGGCTAGTTAACAATTACCTTATTTACTAAAATTTGTCCCCAACCATACCTAAGAATTAGTAACAGTAAAGCTGCATAGAGTCTAGCGAGATAAGTTAGTTCATTACTGAACTTTCCCCCGCTAAGAACCGTACGTGCAACTTTCATCGCATACAGCTCAAGCATTTAGCATTTTCATCGGCTCAAATAAGATTTATGCCACTCGTATCTACTTTTACGTAATTAGATGATTATGCTCCTGTGTGCCGGGGCTGTTCTCGATGACCGCACCGTACCCCAACCAATAGTCACCGGACTCCTCAAAGGCCATGCAACAATATCATGCATCAGTTTGTGATTGAGGATCTCGTGGCGGGAAACCTTGCTGAAACCCACTAGACTGTGCACCCGCTTTACCTGCGGCGGGACGAGGTCCGCCATCCAGTACAACGGCGAGGTACGTGTCTGTGGCAGATCCGGAATCAAGGGAGACGGGGAGACCTGTGTAGGCGGCTTCACGATCTTCTCTCCCCCTGCCGGAGCACGGCCAGCCGAGGGTCGACGCCTCCATTCAGCTTGGCCACTTGCTCGGGAGACAAGAATCCTTCAGTGTTGACGACCCCGTCATCTCCGAGGGCTTTGTGAACCGCCGCAGCTTCTGCGGTGAGGGGGAACCGTTGGATCTGCGGTTGGGGCTTGGATTGGACGGTCATTGTAGATTAATTTTAGGATAAGATCGGATAGGAGACGGTACACTTTTCGCCTAGAGGTAGGATAGTGCGCCTCATAGTCTGACTCGACTTGAGTGGAGGCTAGACATAAAGGGGTGGAGGTTCCTAGACAATCGTCACGAAGACTGAACGAAGGCACCCAAGCTGCTGTTCGAACGGTTTACGATCGAGACAGCAGTATAAAACCCAGAGATTTTGCACAGTGTAGCTAATCTACTCACTCAGCCATCCATGCAATTCAGTTCTATGGACTAATCAGGAATGCCGACCGAGAGAGACATATCAAGTTTCTGCACGAGATACTCAAGGCCACGCCTCGTGAATGAGATGGTAGTATATGCACCAGCGGCCTGGACATGCAGACAGCTGCCGAATCACTCCGTCTGCGGGTTGGTGTAGTACGATCCCCATTGAACACGGGTCACTGCCGGTCCGTGGCGTGGTCGGGTCGAAACTGGGCCTAGGCTGATGCGGTTATGTCCAGATACATTGCATAACTTTGAATAAATAATCTCCTTAACTTCCAGTGTGACACACCCCGAATGCTATTAAATATACTTAAATATTTGATGTATTATATAATATAAAATGCAAAAATTAAGTTTAATTATAAAACCAACTAATTTTACTTTATTTAAACGCTAAACTTAACCTATTTTACACATTTTAATAATTAATCAAACATTTTATAATATATACGCTATGCATTAGTTTAATAAACGGTAATTTGTCTTCTTACATACGTTGTATTTTTATACTTCGCTAAACTACAATAATAGCCATATGTTACGGCCTGGTCCCCCGTAGCGGATATTTCTTCCAACATATACTGTCTTAGGGGTACATATACAGCTTGTAAACCCAGTTGATTGCTTACAATTGCCATCGATCGTTGGTCTTTTGCACTTTGGCAGTGTGGTGTGGGGTGCAGCCCTTACATCATAACGTTGGTAAATCCTGCCGGGGTAACGGTAATCACAGTGCAGCGAAGAGTAAGCTAGGTATGGTGTTGAGGCTCAAAATATATAAAGAACGAAACAAGTCATTCCTTAAGACATTCCTTAAGATTATATTGTCCAACAACCACCTTCCTTCATACAACATGTTTAACACCAAAACCCTTAACGCATCTCACCAAGAGGTCTATAGGATCCTCAGCAATGTTTTCGACTTTCCAGACGAGGACCAGAGACTCTGGTGGCATAGCACCGCTCCCATGTTTGCCGAAATGCTGCAAACGGCCAACTACGACCTACATGCCCAATACAGGCACCTTCATGTCTATAAGGAACATGTCATTCCCTTTTTAGGTGTCTACCCCACGAATGGCCGCGAGCGCTGGCGGAGTATTCTAACCCGATATGGCACACCCTTCGAGCTGAGCCTGAATTGCTCCGATTCGGTGGTCAGATATACCTTCGAGCCTATCAACGCCACCACAGGCACAGATATCGATCCGTTCAACACTCATGCTATCTGGGAGAGTCTGCAGGAGCTGATGGCCATCCAGCCCGCTATTGACCTCGAGTATTTCCGTCATTTCAAGCGGGATCTGACTCTTGACGCGCAGGAATCCTTCTTCCTGCATGCAAATTCTCTGGCCGGGGGTGAGATCATGACCCAAAACAAGTTGGCCTTGGATCTTAAAGGCAACCGGTTCGTGCTCAAGGCTTACATCTATCCTACTCTAAAGGCGATTGCTACTGGAAAGCCGGTCCGGGAATTGATATTCGACTCAGTCCGCAAACTAGCTAAGGAGCATGCAAGCGTGGCCCCCTCCCTGGCAATGTTGGAAGAATATGTCGAGTCCCGCGGCCCAGACGGCACCGCATGTCCACGCCTCCTATCCTGCGATCTGGTTGAACCCAGCCAGTCACGCATTAAAATTTACATTTCAGAACAAGTTGTTTCATTTTCTGCAATGAAGGATCTCTGGACGCTGGGAGGGCGGCGCAAAGATACCTCTACTCTCGCCGGCCTGGACATGATCCAAGAGCTGTGGGACTTGCTTCAGATTCCCCCCGGTTTACGTTCCTATCCGGAAGGGTATCTGCCCCTAGGAACCAGCCCCAATGAGCTACTGCCCAGTATGGCGAACTATACCCTTCTGCCCAACCATCCAGCTCCCGAACCGCAGGTGTATTTCTCCGTATTCGGCATGAACGATATGGCGGTGGCGGATGCGCTGACTACTTTCTTTGAGCGTCATGGCTGGATTGACATGGCTGAGAAGTACAAAGATAGCTTGAGAGCATACTAGTATGACAACCCCCTCCGAAGTACCCCCGTTGAGCTGGCCTTTTAATGATCCGATCGGCAGTCCGGACGAAAATCATGAGTCGCTGAACTATATCCATGCCTACATCTCGTTCTCTTACCGAAAGAATAAGCCGTACCTTGGCGTGTATCTTCAGAGCTTTGAGACTGGCAGCTGGTCTATTGGTAAGTCCTCTATACCTGAATCTCTGCGTGCGTATGCTTGCTTATGCATGAGTGTTCACAGCTCATCACCGCGGGGGAGTTCCCCGAAGCAAGAGTTCCACGCCTTTCCAAGTAATCAAACTGTGAGGAGGATGCATAAGGACTGGTGCAGGATTATGGTTGATGACGTGGAGGGTGGAGTGCGTTTTCTTTCGATTTTCATTACCTACTCTTATCCGCAGATAATTCCATAACTACCTGCATAGTCAATGGTACAATTTCGGGCTTTGATCCCTATATCTGTCAGGAGCTAAGTAAAACGATCATAAGTATATGTTACAAGTAATGAGGCGTCACATTTGCCTACTCATCTGCCAAGCTGTTGTGTTGCACCAACAACGTTGTCGCGCATATGTATCATGCGCTGAGAGGACAATTGCCTGGCGACACCAATACAAGCAACACCAAAACTTACCATATTATCTGCGCTCTATAATTGGCAAGAAGACGAGAGAATTACAAGACCTATGTTAAAATATAATATATTAAATTGAAAATAGTACAAGTTAGGTAGATATTCCGAAAACATAATGTTATAATATAATCTTTGGTTAAATATATATTCAGTTTTAATATATTATAAGTTTAAAAGTTTGTTAATATATATATAATTTATAAACTTTAATAATATATAAAAGTATTAAAACGAAAACTTTATAAAAGAAGTTTGTTCTTATAATAAGCTTTAATTAAAAAACTTAATTTTCTGTTAAATAATATTTTTATCATTTTTTACGAATTATGATACGTTTTAAACCTGATATGTTTTGGTATAGCTTGTATTAATGTTGCCAGAATTTTAGTTCCTTATTGTACCTCACGTATATAATATCGGAATGCGGGGATGATGAGCCACCTTTCTTAGTAAAGGTCACATTGAACACATTACTTGCAGCCAATATTGGCTTAAACCGGGTCCTTGGATCTGGCTCCTCCCTGCAAGAACCCGATTGCTACCTTATGCATAGGAGTTTAAGGCGTAATATCGGCGGGTGATACCCAAGCCATTCGTTTAATGCTAGAGGGCGAGAGTCGTTTACGCCAGGTCATAAGTATAACCGGACCGTCAGATTGCTGCGTCAATCCTGCATATGCTGTCGCCCGATGCTTCATCATCGCTTGCATTTCTAAGCTATCCCCCGAATGGTTTGGACCCGTATGGTACGAACCAATGGTCGTTGCTCGGCTGGGATCTGCCGAAAACAACTTGCTTTCCCGAGATCGGAGAATTCACAATGTTCCCCGATTCGGTCACATACATACCTACCCAAATATGCGGATTGCATACCGGGCTTTAGGGTGTGTTTCGGTAGGCCTGAGAGAGGAATGGAAAGTGACATTGTTGCCCCACCTATTTTGCGTAAGGAATTATGCTTTTCGTCGCATGCACCCCCTAACGCTGGAGCTTGCTTACGAAAGCAACCCCTTTTTCGGCTATTAGCCTCTGACGTCTTGTTTTTATCAGATGAACGGCTTATGATGTTATAAAGGTTAAATTAAATAGGGCTAACGATTGGTAAAATTATATAGGTTAAAATAAAGTATGAATGAGGTTCTGTAAGGTCATAAAGGTCAAAGTTAATGTGAGCGGCTGCTGCGGGGGCCCTCCGTCGCCGCCGCTGCTTCAGCGGCTGTGATCAGCTAGCTCTTCTAGGCTTGGTTGCCAAGGGTATATTGCATAAATCTTCGCAGCCGCTGCTCATAAAGTCCTACGATAATCGCTTCCTGATAGGGGAAAGCTTCGTGGCTCTCACAATTTAGTACCGGCCGGAGTGGCGAAAAGCTACACAACTTGGCAGCCGCTGAGATTTACCGAACGCAGCCTTACGGCAATACCCGGCTAGAGACACTCCTTTCCACACTGGTGTATCTGCGGCGCAAACCATTCGCTGACGACGTTTAGCATACCTCAGCACTTGTACTGTACGTATTTATCATGTGTTACACTGTAAAGTACCCCGCCTTTCTTGGCACGCGAGGCTTTCAATGGTGATATCCATGTCAGTGATTCCAGGATCTCGGGAGCTTTCGTGAGCCCACATTGGTCGTGTGCGCCATGGATCAGGGATCAAGGATCAAGGGACCTCTGAGACGTGGGTCGGCGAGAGAGCTTATTTGGACTACGCCTACCTCGCTATTCAGGATACGTACCTTTCAGCTTGTGCAGTCCAGACCTCTCTACATTTGTGGAAGAAGTCTCGCCTCCACCGTTCCACATTACATTAGCTGTTGTTCAACCGGCATCGGCTTCGGACCCAAACGTGGTCAAAAATACCCCACAGCCGCTGAGGTACTTGCGGTCCCACCGCGTTTATTAGGGAAGGAGAGTACTTACGGCCATCAATTTCAATGGGTAATCATGTTGCGGCCCGGCTTGCCGTATCGAGTTAGTGGCCCACTTTTCTTGACAACGTACTAGAATAGCAACGCTCGTTTTCGAACTACGCAATACTTGATTCGTTTCTCTCCACACCCTTAAGGTAATCCGTTTAACCGCTTTTCCATATTGGGATACATCATGAAGCGTTTGTATGCCTCAATGATGTTTACAGTCCTTCAAATTGACAAGTACGGCCTCGTAGCCTGTAATAATTACCTCGCGTGAGTCAGTGTTGCGGAAACATACCTTGAACTTAACTTCTGTTAACATGAATCTGCTCTGTGGTCATCCTACGGTGATGACCACGAGTCCTTGGTAGACCACCACCACAATAATATTTGTAATCCCTTGACGTTAACTCCCGGCTACACACTCCGCATAATTGAGACAGAAGGCAGTAGCGTATGTAACAGTAGGAAGCAGCAGAACTTTCTACATATATATGTAATATATGTGATATTAAGCCTCGTCAAATTTCAACTCATAGAAAGCCACATCACACCCCTCGACCTCCCAAACCCGCGTATTCCTCAATCCGGCCTCCAAAATAAGTTCGTCCCTTTCCTGCTTGTCGTATTTGTGGCTACAACCAAACAGAATTCTCTCCTCCCGTCTCACCACCACCCCTTCGAGAGGAGGCCCGAGTTCGATATCCTTGCAGCGCGGAATTAAGGACGCCTCGTGTCGACCTAGGATGTAGTTCCATTCACTGTGGAAGTACCATTCGTCGGGATCAAACACTGCTCTCCCCTTGTCCGGTAGTTCTAGCTGTAGCCCTTCGTCGCCGTGTTCTTGTCTCAGAAGTCGATTGCCATAATTCAACGCCTCGAGCGCGAATGGTACGACCCCGTCACTGGTATAGGCCCGTAAAACCTTCGTAGGGAGCTTACAACGATCGAGCGTAAGGAGAATTGAGGAGCTCTGGATGGCGTTCCCTGCCAGAGCATCTTCCGCAATCCGACGCAGAAACGCCGCGGCGTTCTGCCGGGAGTAATTGCCGATTGTCAGGCCGAACAGAAGCATGCAATGCGGCAAGTCACGGATCTCTGGTGTCTCCTTGAGCCACTGGAGTCCATCTTCGAAGGTCCCGTAGAGGGCGGAAAAACGGACATGGTGAAAATCCTCGGTCGGGATGGCTTGTAAGGTCGATGCGAGCTCGGCGGTGCTAAGATCGAGGGCGTAGTATATGATATTCTTCTGTTGAGTCTCTAATGCGTGTAGGAGGTAAATTACTTTGTCAAGACTTCTGCAGATAGACATGGTACTCCATGCATCAGTGGATGGGCGGAGTCGGAATTGTGGAGATAGGGGGTTCCCTCTATGGACGACTCACGCGCTTCCCATGTCGACCACCACACTGTTATCGGCAATCGTGGATGCAATCTCATTTGCCTTTTCTTTCAAAATTCTGATTTCTTCGTGTCTGGGATAGAACTCGGGCTCATGGGAATGACGATTCCAATGCTGCAGTCCCTCTGTACTGTAGAAGAGGAGAGCTGGAAGGGTCTTGGGTTCCTTGGTCAGCCCATCGATGACTTGCTGGTGAATGGTGCCCTCGAAATTGGAACGGCGGATGTCAATGATGGTTGGCTGAGCCTTGGAGGTGATATCGGGAAGAGCCATCGTAAAGGTGCTCGATCCCGGGTTCTCCTTTATTTCCCCTCTTCTTGAACAATCAGCGGGGAGGGACAATTCAACCCCAGTGCTTACACATATATATATGTTCTGTATCTGCAGTGCGGGGTTGGGCGAATAAGAGTGTTCCTGGCCCTCTTGTGTGGATCTGGCCTGTCCGAGAGGAACGAAATGACCTGGCGTATCTCTTCACTATTTTCAAAATGATGAATTGTCTAGCTCTGGGTGTGTAAAGGTCTGCTACTGCGAATAATACCATGACCACTATAGTTTCACCCAGGAGGAGAACCCTTCCCAGCCTCGAAATACCCAGTCTCGAAATACCCAACCTACTGTACTGTTTCTACACATTCCCTCGTCATCCCAAGCTTCACTCCCCACTCCCAACCTAGTAATGAACAGTCCATCCTTGTCTACATTCTGCTTAATCTGCACCAAACGCCCGTAATTCTCGCCCCAGTATGCGTCCTGAAAATTCTTCTCGCTAGGATCCCCCAGATTAAAATAAGAAACATTAGACCCCGGCTCCAGTGAGTATAGAACAGGCACTTGAATACTATGTAATTCCTCTAGAGCCTTCTGCTTCCCATCGACGGTCGGTTCAACGCCTCGTACATAACCTACAAGTTGCGCGGAAGAACGCCACGCTGGGTGCATGGAAGTAGTGTCACTTTTCACATTAACCTGGCCGCCGAGGCTGCTGCTGAAAAGCATATCGCCCGAGCCCAGGGGGAGTCTGGAGAAAGTCTCAGCCATCCGTGCTGGTCCCTCGGGGGAGGCGAAAAGCTGGTTGGATACCAGAACGGATGCTTGTATTAACCCTGAATTGTCAGGGTAAATGTCGGGTGTCATCCGAAGGTCCGAGCTTACTTTGGGCAGGAACTGGGATGATAGCTCGTAGGATAGCGCACTCCCATTGAAAGGGGGGAGATGGCTCCTTATACGCTTTTCCACCGTGGACACCTCGGTGTTACCTATAAAAAATAGAGTGAGGCTTGCCTTCAGCGAAGGGTTGGAGGAGGGATCAAGGAGGAATTTCCCGGAGACATTTTCGTGGTTAAAAGTCTGCAAAATTGTGAAAAGGCCTGCGATTCCATTTTCCCAGAAGGCCTTGTCCGTGCGAGGTGCGGAAAGGGATACAGTTGACACCACAGCAGGGTCATCAGGGTATACTCGGAGCGTGGCCTGGGTAACAACTCCGAAGGTGCCGCCTCCACCCCCTCTTAAAGCCCAAAAGAGATCTTGGTTTTCATGGCAATTTGCAGTAACGAGCGCTCCCTGCCAAAAAAATGAGAAAAACGGAGTTAGCCTGAATAGAATAACCAGGGATAAAAAAGGGGCAAGGCATACATTGGCCACCACGACCTGGAATTCAAGCACATTATCGACAGCCAGTCCCCTCGTGTGGCTGAGCAAGCTGGACACGCCCCCTCCATGGAGGAAGCCGCCAGCAGCGCCCACAGTTGGACATTCCCCACCGACTATGATGTAGCCCTCCCGGGAACCCCTTTCGTAAAGCTCCCAGTGCATGACACCAGCCCCAATTGTGACAGCAGGTCCCGAGGTGGTGGACGCGCCTTTGGCTATAAAGTCTGGATGATACCGAATCCCGGTGAGTAAATGAGTGTGGATCTGGAACGAGTCTCGAGACGCCGAACGGCCAGAGCCGTCATGTCCGGTGTTTTTGATCACCAAGCGTAGATTGTATTTCTTGGCGAAGAGGACTGCCTTTTGAACATGCTGAGGAGATCGCACGGTGGCCGAGTAGTGAGGAACATGGCCTTGGTTGCATGGTGTTTCGCTTGATCCTCCGACGAGACAAGTCTCATTCGTAGATGGCTCGCCTTCCCACACCCAATTTTGTAAGGCTTCTATATCGGATCTGTGTAAGTGGTTTCGAGTTACAAAATGTGCCAGTTTGAATGGAACTGACCTGGCCGAGAAGCCCTCCAACCACTATCCCGGCTAAGACGCAATAGTTCATCACAAGCGCTCTGGTCAAACGTCGGGCCATGACAGACATGTCCCACGGGCCTCAGCCGTACAAGATTGCCATCGATGGATGTGTTAAACCGGTTCCACTCTTCATCGGATGGCCAACAGGATTCCGATGGCCGGCATCGACATGACAAAGCAGGGTTAGTGAGAACTAGGGCCAACAAGCTGAGTAAGCCAGCCATGGCAGCAAGGAGGTATTGCACATCTGGCATAGTGACCGGTGACAGACGGAAGGAAAATTGGAATGCCTCTTGTACTGCGGGCGTACGAGATTGGTAATATTAGAATCTCGCTGCGCGAAAGCAAAGGACCATTGGAGGAGGCCTGAGGGCGTGTACTTAAGGTTACCTGCGCCATGGTCGACGTGGCAGCGAAAAGATGCAGCCATCGCCCTATTCAAGCTTCCCGAGGTTTCAATGAGTGAGGCGACGCAATTCTGTTGAAGCCGAGCACCCTTAGATTGCTGAAAGCCCTTTTAGCTCTGAGGTTGAGCAACAGCCGCGCTAAGTTTCTCACACTGCGCCGATCCTAACGGAGAATGCACTTCCACATATGCACGCTATTTTAAAGCCAACGCAAAGCAGGGCGCAGGTAGAAGTAGGGCGAGGGAGCGGGTGCCCGTGGTCACCCGCCATTACCAACGCTAAATTCGGGTGACCCGCGGATTACCTACGAAAGAAATGGGTGACCCGCGGATTACCTACGAAAGTAACGGAGTGGCTTATGGAAACCTGTATAAAAAAGAATATACCGGCGAATTATTTATACGTATTTAAATTTTTTAAAAACTTTTATATATAATTCGAAATGTTTTAATTTAAAATTTTATATATTAACGTATTATATAAGCGGATAAGTTAAATTAGCGAACGGACTATTTCTTATTACTTTATACAAGGTCGAATAGATTTAAACCTTATTTTTCAAACTGGGCCAAATATATAAAAAATTATTAACGTCTTACACAAGTACTTCGGAGGGTTTTTAGCACCTCGTAACAACAAATATAAATAACTTAATAATAATATATTGTATTAATTTAAATTAATCGGAGTTTTTTTAAGTAAACGTTTTTATAACTTCTTTATAAATACCTATATAATATTCGGAAGTATTACAAACGCTATACTTTTATTCCTTCGTTTTAACCCTTTTATAATAACCTTTTCCAGCTATTATTAGCTATAATTTTTTACTACCACTTTTTTTTTAAGTTAAAAAAGCTTATCTCTTTTATATAAAATTTTTTTTTTAATTATTTATTTTTAATCTTTTAACGTTTAACGTGCTATATATATAAGCGAGAAATATATATAAGCGAGCCGCTTTTTATACTTTGTAATAACAAATTTAAATAACTTAATAATTATATATCGCATTAATTTAAATTTATTAGATTTTCTTTATTAAATATATTTATAAGTTATTTATAAATATACGTATTATATTCGGACTTACTGCAAATGTTATATTTCTATTTTTTTATTTTAACCTTTTTACGATAACTTTTTTAATAATTATTAATTATATCTTTTATTACAGTTTTTTAAGCTAAAAAGGTTTATTTTTTTTATATAATAAATATTTTTCCTTTTTAAAAACGTTTATTTTTAATTTTATAGCTTTTATTTAAAATATAATTCGTTTTACGTAATTAAACGTTTTTTTTTTCAGAAAAACTCCGCTTTATATAATAATAATATATAACCTTTTATTATAAAATTAATTAACTTAAATATTTTATTAACGAATCACTTTAATAATGTTTAAAATTTTTTTATAAATATCATTTTTATTTTATTACTTTACGAATATTTTTAAAGATTTTCGTAAAAAATAAAATAAAACTAACTTTCGTAAATTTAAATTTAATATTATCGAACGTTATAATAACTTAAAACGTATTATAAAAGCCGCTGAAAAAATTTCTTTTTTAATAATATAAATATATTAACGTTATATTAAATTTTTAATATATCGTAAATAAATACGTTTTAAAATAAAAATTTAAAATCGATATAAAAGATACGTAAATATATAAAACGTAATAATATTATTATTAACGTAATACTTTTCAAATTTTATCGAATAATAATTTTCGTAACCGTTAATAATAAAAAAACGGTTTAAATTTTTCGTACGTATTTAAATATATTTATTAAAATATTATATTTATTCGAAACTTATAATATTTATTATTTAATGATTATTATTTAATATGATTATTATTTATTATTGATAATAAATCATTATTGTTACGGCCAGCGAAATATAGCATGATAGTTAGTTTATTGGCGTTATGAACGAAGATTTTAAGCTGAAGAAAAGAAGGAAGGAAAGGCAGAATCGCGAAATGCGTAAAGATCTATAAATGTCCTTACTTTCTGTATGGCAGCTGTTAATTCTATGTAACGGTTGCCAGCTTTATAGTTTGATCCTGGTAGCGGCTGCCGTTATATTACCCTTTTTTAAAAACTTATATACGATTAAAAAAAATATGTAAGTTTTTGTTAATTATAAGTACCGTTTTTTCCTTATTAATCCGGTTCTTATTTTCGCGGCTTTATTATTATCGGGATAATTTTCGTTAATTTCGTTAGCCGCCGTTACGTATATTTATTTTTATAAGCGGACCGATAATTTAAGTGTTTTAGGATATTCCGTATGGAACCGTTTTATTACGATCGGTACGTTTTTAAAATTGGTTACGGAATATTATGTTTCGTCGGAATCGTAACCTTTTTATTTGGCTTAATATTGTAGCTTTTTATGGCGCCCGTTAAGTTTTAATTATTCGATTTATTTTATTTCGAACTTTGGTTTATCGTTAATTTTTTTTAAATAACGGTAATATTTAGGTTTATTAAAGTAACGGGTTATCGTCGGTTTTGCGTAATTAATCGGCGTAAAATAAGTTAATTATTTTGTAATTTAACGGCAAATCGAAAACGAAATTATGTTTACGTTTTTTTATAACCTTAAAAAATTTTATTTATTGTAAATTTAAATAAATAATTAATATTTACGTTATAAAGTTTTTTTTACGGAAAAAAATTTTGTTGCCGATTTTAAAGTCGGTTAAGTAACGTTTTTTGTTAATTTATACTTTTTAACGTTTTTACGTTTTTAACGTAACTTTTTTCGTAAACGTTTGGATATTTTTAATTTGTTTAATAATTATTAATATTTATTACGTTAATTCGGTTTTTGCCTTTATTATATTTAAATTTAATAATAATAAGTTCCGGATATTTTTATTTAATATAACCTTTAATAAGATTATATTAATCGACGAATATTATAATAAATTATACGCGAAATTTAATGCCGGTATATATATATTTTAATCGTTTTGGTATTTATCGATATAAAAATGTAAACGTTAATTTAGTTTTTAATTTGTAAACTTAATAATTTTTTAAGTTTACGGATATAAAACGTTTCCGTAACGATATTTTGTACCGGTAAGTTCGTTTAATTTAATTAGGAATTAAAAAATAAATTATTTTACGTTATCGTTAATTTAAATAACGGGCATTTTAAAGAAATAATATAAATATCGATAATATTAGTTAATTAAGGTTTCGGCGGTATTAATTTTTTTACCTGGTAAAGTTGCTATAATTTTATTAAGTTTATCGATAAACGTTTATATATAATTATAACCGTAACGATTTTTTGGTATATTTTTTCCGTCGATAGCGATATAATTTTAAATATTATTCGGAATAAGGAAAGGGGAAAAAAATTTCGGGATTTTATTTTAAAACGTTTGATTCCGACGGTAATCGTAATAGTTTCGAATATATTATCGGATATTTTGCTTAAACCGGAACTAAATATATTTCCGTATTAACATTTTAATTATTTTGTTTTAATTAAAATACGCGAATATTTTAAATACGTAAATTTCGCGAATTAATACGGTACGGAAAAAAAGGCGACCGTTAATTATTTTTTTGGGTATTATTAATTTATTATCCTTTTTGTTTAAATTTTATATTTCGTTTTTATAACGGATAAGGTTAATTAAGTCGGTACTTTATAAGATATTTTCGATTCGTACCTTAATCGGCATTTTGTTGGTAATAACGATAGGAAAATTTAATCGTTTTAACGGAATTAAGGCCTAATTTTTTTCCTTTTTTTTTTAGGCTTTAATTATAAGCAAATTTACCATTTTTCGTAATAAAATATCCGCGGTAATATTTTCTTTATTAAGTTAATACTGGAAAGTAATATCGAAATTAAAAAAAAAATCGGCTTATCGGATTTAGCGCGTAAAAAAACGTATTTATTCGTAAAATATAATAAGGCTTAATAATCGGTAATAATAAAAAACTTTTGTTTTTAAAGTTTAAGGTAATAATGTTCGAAAGTCTGGATTACGGCAAGCAGTTTTCGGTTTTAAATAAAATACGCCCTTTTTATTAGGGTTATAATTTTCGAAAAATATTTTACGGATTTTTATTCGTTATTTTTTTATTATTACTAAATAATATTTCCAATTACGTTATAGGATATATCTGTCTTTATTTTGGTCGGTCGGCCAGGTCGAAAAAAGGCCAGAATTAAGGTTTCGTAAGCGAGCCGTTTTATTTTTTCGAAAGTTTTTTTTTGTTCGGGTTTTATTACGAAAGGGATATCTTTTTTTAATAAGCGGTTTAATAATTTGGTTATGCCGTTTTTATAATAATAAAATATTTATACGTAGTTATAAAATTTTATAAATAAACGGATTACGGTACGGTTATTAAAGTTTTCGAATTTTTATTTTTAAATTACCTTAATTTTAACTGGGTCGATAGAAATATTTACGCCTGTTTTTATAATAATATTAAGGTAATTCACTTTTTTAATGTTAAACCGGAATTTTTTAATATTTTTTTAAAGGTTGGCCTTATATAGTTAATAAATAACTTTTTCGTAATATTTTTAATATTTTTTTTCCGGGCCGGAATAAATTAATACGTTATTAACGTAAACGTTTGCGTAATAATCGAAAAGTTTATATAATTAAATATTAATAAATAATTGTTATTAAATAAGGCTTATTTTTAATTTAAATAAAAATATTTTTTATTAAAACGTTTTTTAACGGATTTTAAATGTTATTAAATATTTTAATTTAATAACGATATAAAGTTTATAAAACGTTTAAATAATATCGATTTTAATAAAACGTTTAACGTTTTGGTAATTAAATATAATACCGTTAAATAAAAAGGTTAAAATAAGGCGATTTTTTAAATATTAATTTTTTTAACGGTAATCGATATAAAACCGGCGTTCCGACGAATAAGGTTTTGGGGCAAATAGAATTAAGGTGGCGTCCTTTTATATATATAATTTGATAAAGTTTATTTTTAATAATTTATTTATTAAATTTTTTTTTTAGCGGAAGGTATTAAATAGGCGTTTTATAAATAAGGGGTTTAAAGGCGGATATCGGCCGGTCGAATTCCAAAATTATGTTATAGCCAGGTTAGAAGTTTGAAAAGGTGTTGGCTTTTTTTTTTAAAAAGAATCCTTTTAAGTAGGTAAAAAGTTTTAATAAAAGCTTCCGAATTTATTTTACGTATTCCGGATTTTTATTTTCGGGGAAAGGGATTTTTTGGCTATTATATATCTTCCAATTTTTTAAGGCGGTTATTATTATAACGTTCGATTTTTTATTTTTAAAAGAAATAATTTTTTAAGGTAACAGTTATTTATTTTATCGTTTTGTACGGAAATTTATTTTTAGCTTATTCGTTAATAAAGCGACGATTACGTTATTTTTAATAATTTTTATAACGGAAATAGTCGGTTTGGTATTATATACGTCCGGTATATCTTTTTCGTTTATTATATTTAACGGAATAATAAGTACGGGTATTAAGGTAAAATCGTTTTCGGGTTTTTTTTATAAACGTTAAAAGATTTGGTATTATTTATTAACCTTTTTTATAACGCGGTTACGGCAGTAAACGTTTTTTTAAACTTTAAGGTCGACGTATTCGTCTAGTTAATATCGGGCTAGAAGTTTAATCGCCGGTGAGAACTTAGCCAAAGTTAGTAAGTTATCGGGCCAGATAATACTTTTATTTTTGTAATTTAATAATAAATTATATTTTTTTATTTAATCGAAACCGATAAAAATGTTATATTTAATATCCGTAATTTGGAAAATTTAATCGGAAAAACGTTATCCGTTAATTTTGAATATTATAATTATTTAAGCTTTTACTTGGCCGGCGGGTTACTTCCGGTAATCCTATAATTAAATTAATTTTTTTAACCGGATAATATAAATTTATAATCGTTTTTTCGTTTATTTAACGAAAAAGGGGTTAACGAAAAATTGGATTTATATTCCGGTATTATAAAAAATAATAATACGTAAGTTAATTTTATTTATTTAAATTTATATAATTTTAATAAAAGCTTTATATTTTTTAAAATTATTTATTTCCGTTATTGTTAATATAGGGAAAATTATTAAGAAATTTTTTAACGGTCTTATTCTTTTTCCGATTTATCGGAACTGGACAAATTATTTATTATCTTTACCGTAGCAACTTTTTTTTTATCGGGGTAGTCGCCAGCCTTATATTCCGTCTTGTTATAATTAAAGTACGTACCGGCTTTTTAATAAACCTTTTTCTTAGTTTCCGATAAAGGTTTGCCGGTATTACCCGACGTTCTCGATTTACCGGGATTGCTATTCGAACAGGGTTTCTTGTTTTTATTTTTCGGTTTATTAAGGTCGTATAGTTAAAGCTTACGTTTTTGCTGGCGTTTTTTATAGGCAAGCTGGTTACTGTAAGTAATTATAACGATATAATTACAGAACTTTTCGTAAATAACGTCGGGATTACGGTTATTTTTAAAAAGGCGTAAATTAAGGTTTAAGGGGATATATTTTTACAAAACTTGTTTTTATTCGTTTTTAATAATTTTGGCCTTTTGGGCAAAAACGTTAAATTTAAAAATAAAATCGTGAATATTTTAATCTTTACCGGGTTTAAAAGTAAAGGTACGGAAGGTTTTTTTGGTAACGGAGGTTTGGTTCGGGTCGTAATACGATAACTTTAATACCTAAATTATTTTAATTACGCAAAAAAAAAGTTACGTAATTAATTAATAACGAATTTTAATTACTTATTCGGCCTTTTTTTTTAAAAAAGTTTATTAAGTAAATTATGCGAATTTTTTCGTTCCGAAAAGTCGATTTATTTATTTCGAACTTATTTGCAACTTTACGGATTTAAACGTTAAATTTAATTTTGTTATCGTTAAACTTAGCTAAATCGTTAACGTAAACTTTTTTCTTTCGGTTATAATTAAAATTCGCATTATTAACTTTTGCGAACTTACGGAAAATGGGTTATGTTATTATATTAACAAAGCGAAACGTGCTGGTGTTACTAAAAGCGTTATTAATTATGTTTTTTCGGTAAGGGCGGTCGACGTCGTCGGAAGGAATAAGGGAAAAATGGCTTTATCTGGCCTAAAGGTAAGTAATTTCGTCGCGGAATTTTTAAAGTTTTCCCTGAATATCCTGGTTATCGTTAGCCATTTCGTCAATTAGCTGTCTGTCAAGGTCGGTTTTTAGGTGGTTATAGTTTTGGTCTTAGTTTGATAAACCCTTTATTTTTACGGATTCGGTTTTACTTTACGGTACGTCGTTTTCCGCATTTTGGTCTGGGTTTTAAAAAAGCATTTCTTTTTTTGCATTCTTAATTTTACCTTTAATTAATCTAAGTTGCTTTAAACGTTAACTAGCTAATAAGTAATCTTTTTTAACAGATATTTAATTTTGATATTAATTAATCTAGGTTTTAAGTCTAATTTAAAACGCGTTATTTTTCGTCGTTACGTATTAACGTAAAAAAGGTATGGTACCTTATTTATTAATCGCTAGGCCAGTAAGGAAAGGAATAAGCTTAAAATAATGTTACGGCCAGCAAAATATAGCATAATAACTAGTTTATTGGTGCTATAAACGAAGATTTTAAGCTGAAAAAAAAAAGGAAGGAAAGGTAAAGTTGCGAAATGCGTGAAGATTTATAAATGTCCCCACTTTTTATGTGGCAGCTATCAGTCCCATATGACGGTTGCCAGCCTCATAATTTAATCCTGGTGGCGGCTGCCGTTATAATTATAATATTAAAATTTGAAATAGTTTTTCCTTATTATAATAATAAATAATGATATAATTTATAATTTAATTTTTATTTTTATTTATTTCGACTTTTTACATTTTTCGGTATTAATAATTATTATATTCGGTATTATAAAAAAAGATTTAAAATTATAAATATCTTTTTTTATATTATCGTATTTCGTAATTATAACTTAAATAAACTTAAACTATTTATAAAAATTTTTAAAATTTTTTAATAAAATCTGTGACGGCAGTTACCAGGATCAAACCGTGAGGCTGGTGACCGTCATATAGAGCTGACAGCTGCTATATAAACTAGCTACCTGCCACACAGAAAATGGGGACATTTGTAAATCTTTATGTATTTTACGATTTTACCTTTTTTTCCTTTTTTTTCAGCTTTAAATCTTTGTTTATAACGCTAATAAATTAGCTACCATGTTATATTAACGTTGGCCGTAATATTATTTTAAGTTTATTCCTTTTCTTGCTGGCCTAGCGATTAATAAATAAGGTATTATACTTTTTATATCGATATGTAACGACGAAAAATAACGCGTTTTAAACTAAGACCTAGATTAACCAGTATTAAAATTAGATGTTTGTTAAAAAAGATTATTTATTAGCTAGTCGACGATCAGAAGGATTTAGATTAATTAAAGGTAGAATTAAGAGTGCAAAAAACGAAACGTCTTTTTAAGATCCAGATTAAAATATAAAAAACGACGAATACTTTAAAAAAACGGCAGGAAACGACGTACCGCAAAACGAAACCGAATCCGTAAAAATAAAGAATTTATTAAATTAAAACCAAGATTATAATTATTTAAAAACCGATTCCGATAAATAATTAATCGATAAAATAATTAATAATAACCAGAATATTTAGAAAGAACTTTAAAAACTTTAGAAACGAAATTGTTCGTTTTTAGGCCAGATAAAGTTATTATTTCCTTATTTTTCCGATAACGTTAACCGCCTTTGCCGAAAAAACATAATTAATAACGTTTTCGGTAATACTAGTACATTTCGCCTTATTAGTATAATAACATAACCCGTTTTCCGTAAATTTACGGAAAATAATAATACAAATTTTAATTATAACCGAAAAAAAAAGTTTACGTTAATAACTTAATTAAGTTTAATAGTAATAAAATTAAATTTAACGTTTAAATTTATAAGATTATAAATAAATTCGAAATAAATAAAAAAAATTTTCGGAAGAAAAAAATTTATATAATTTATTTAATAATTTTTTTTTTAAAAAAAGGGCCGAATAAATAATTAAGATTTATTATTAATCGATTACGTAACTTTTTTTACGTAATCGAAATAATTTAAATGTTAAAATTATCGTATTATAATTTAAATTAAATTTCCGTTATTAAAAAAATTGCCCGTATTTTTACTTTTAAGTTTGGTAAAAATTAAGATATTTACGATTTTATATTTAAATTTAACGTTTTCGTTTAAAAGGCCAAAATTATTAAGGACGAATAAAAGTAAATTTTATAAGAATATATTTTCCTAAATCTTAATTTACGTTTTTTTAAAGATAACTATAACTTTAATATTATTTACGAAAAGTTTTATAACCGTATCGTTATAACCGTTTATAATAATTAACTTGTTTATAAAAAACGTTAATAAAAACGTAAACCCCGATTATATAATCCGGATAATAATAAATCGAAAAATAAAAATAAGAAATCCCGTTCGAATAATAATTTCGATAAATTAAAAATTTCGGGTAATATCGATAAACCTTTATTAAAAGCTGAAAAAAAGGTTTATTAAAAGGTTAATACGTATTTTAATTATAGTAAAACGGGATATAAGGTTAGCAATTATTTTGATAAGAAAAAAGTTGCTGTAATAAAAATAATAATAATAATAAAAAAGTAAAACCGTTGGAAAAAATTTTAATATTTTTTTATGTTAATAATAACGGAAATAAATAATTTTAAAAAATATAAAATTTTTATTATAATTACGTAAATTTAAATAAATAAGATTAGTTTACGTATTATTGCTTTTTATAATATCGGAATATAAATCCGATTTTTTCTTAACCTTTTCTTTATTAAATAAACGAAAAAATAATTATAAACTTATATTATTCGGTTAAAAACTTTAATTTAATTATAAAATTACCGGAAATAATCTGCCGATTAAATAAAAATTTAAATAATTATAATATTCGAAATTAACGAATAAAATTTTTCCGATTAAATTTTTTAAATTATAAATATCGGATATAATATTTTTATCGATTTTAATTAAATAAAAAAATATAGTTTATTATTAAATTACAAAAATAAAAATATTCTTTAGTTCGATAATTTTTTAATTTTGGTTAAGTTCTTACCGGCGATTGAATTTCCAGCCTGATATTTGCTAAATAGGTATGTTAATCTTAAAATTTAGAAAAAGTTTATTGCCGTAATTACGTTATAAAAAAGGCCGATAAATAATACTAAATTTTTCGACGTTTATAAAAAAAATCCGAAAGTAATTTTATTTTAATATCCGTATTTATTATTTTATCGAACGTATTAAATAAAAAAGATATATCGAATATATATAATATTAAGTTAATTATTTCCGTTATAAAAACCGTTAAAAATAATATAATTATTATTTCGTTAATAAATAAATTAAAAACCCATTTTCGTACGAAAAAATAAAGTAAATTTTTATTATTTTAAAAAGTTAAACGTTATAACTGTAATCGTTTGATAAAAATAAAAGATATATAACGGTTAAAGAATTTCCTTTTCCAAGGATAAAGATTCGGAATACGTAAAACGAATCCGGAAATTTTTGTTAAAATTTTTTGCTTATTTAGAAAAAAAGATTTCGAAAAAAAAAGTTAATATTTTTTTAAATTTCCGACCCGGTTATAATATGGTTTTGGAACTTGATCGGCCGATATCCGTTTTTGAATCCTTAATTTATTAGATATCTATTTAATATTTTCCGTTAAAAAAAAGAAATAAATAAATTATTAAAAATAAAGTTTATCGAATTATATATATAAAAAAACGTTACATTAGTTTTATTTATCTTAAAATTATATTTATCGGAACGCCGGTTTTATATCGATTACCGTTAAAGGAATTAATATTTAAAAAATTATTTAATTTTAACCTTTTTATTTAACGGTATTATATTTAATTATTAAAACCTTAAACGTTTTGTTAAAATCGATAGTATTTAGGTATTTTATAAATTTTATATTATTATTAAGTTAAATTATTTAATAAAATTTAAAATCCGTTAAAAATATTTTAATAAAAAATATTTTTATTTAAACTTAAAATAAGTTTTATTTAATAATAATTATTTATTAATATTTAATTATATAAACTTTTAAATTATTACGTAAATACGTATATTAATAACGTATTAATTTATTTCGGCTTTAAAAAAAATATTGAAAATATTACGAAAAATTATTTATTAATTATATAAAATTAATTTTTAAAAAGATATTAAAAAGTTCTGGTTTAATATTAAAAAAATAAATTATTTTGATATTATTATAAAAATAAACGTAAATATTTTTATTAATTTAATTAAAATTAAAATAATTTAAAATTAAAAATTTCTAAATTTTAATAATTATATTATAATTTATTTATTTATAAAATTTTATAATTATATACAAATAGTTTGT
>QJOA01000318.1:0-70528 GCA_004155915.1 Monosporascus sp. CRB-9-2
ATCTGCTTCGCCGCTGGGCATCTCGGCAATCAACTCGGCTATGGCCAGTAGGTCGGCGACGTCTATATATTGCTGACCTGACAACCTTTGTATCTAGTCTTTCAGACCAAGGCATTACATAGCATAGTAGTAACGTCCGACATTCATCCTTCCAAGCACCGATCAAGATGTTCTGCATACAACAACTTTGATGAGCCCTGTCCCAATTCAATATAATAAATAAATACGTTTTTAAAAAAAAAACGTTAAAAATTTAAAGCCGATATAAAAAATACGTAAGTATATAAAACGTAATAATATTATAATTTATATAATATTTTTTAAACTCTATTAAATAATAATATTCACAATTATTAAAAATAAAAAGACGTTTTAATTATTTTATAAATATTCGAACATATTTATGAAAATATTAAATTTATTCGAAATCTAACTATTATTATTTAATAAAATGTTTTAATCAGTTATTAAGAATAAATTATTATAATTTTAAAATTTAAAAAAATTATATTATATTTCTTTAAATTTTTTATATTTTTCGATATTAATGATTATTATACCCGTTATTATAAATTTTTTTATTAAATATTTAATTTTGATAAAATTATAAATAAACTTTTTTTACGATATTATATTTTACGATTATAATTCGAATAAATTTAAATTATTTACGAAATATTTTTAAATTTTTAAATAAAATCCGTTAATAATTAATTTTTTCATTTAAACGTATTTACAATTTTTATTACCATTTAATAAATTTAACGATTATTTAATTTTCATTTATTTTATAACGTATTAAAACCGGATAAAAAATGTTTATATATTAAAATTAAAAATACTGTCAATAAATTTTTTTTTTCGGTTAACGTTAATTCTCGTAAATTAAGTAACATTTTCAATAAGCGAATTACGTAAACAAGCGAATTATGCGGTTTTTTTTAAACTTTTTTACTATCTAACTTTAATTATTTATTTTTTAATATTACCTTTATAGAGCTGTTTATAAAAAAAGTTAAAATAAACTTAATTACTTAAGTTAAAAATTTTTTTTTAATTTTTTTATATTAAACTTAGTTTTATATATACGGTTATACCTTTTACTTTAAAATTCTGATATAATAACAAATTTATTTAACTTAATACTATACTTAATTTGTAAAAATTAACGCTAACTGAAAAGCTTTTTAGTATCGATTATATTCTTAATTTTAATACGTCAAAAATATAACTAATATATTACTTATTTAACGCTTTATAAAATAAATTAAAATTAAATAAACGTTAAATTTTATTAAATGGTAATATAAATTTTGAATATATTTAAATCAAAAATTTAATTATTAATAAATTTTATTCGAAAACTTAAAAACATTTCGTAAATAATTTAAATTTATGCGGGTTATAATTACGAAATACGGTATTATAAAAAAGATATTTATAACTTTAATAAATCTTTTTGTAATAACGTGCCATACTAGTAAACGTAACCTACTAATGGGCGCAACATTTTTTGGCACCCGTTAACTGCATATTTAACCTACTTAACCACAATATTTCAAATTAATTCAAATTAATCGAATACTTCTTTGCTAACTGTATCTACAGCTTCTCGACGAGTGCACGCATTGTATAAAGGTTTATTACGGACGTTATATTACCATTTTTTTCTTTCAACCCGCCCGCAATCGATTACCTTTAATAGCTATTAGCAGCAATTTTTTTATTACAACCGTTTTGCTAGCCAAAAAAAAATGGTTTATCTTATATAACAAATATTTTTCCTTTTTAAAAACGTCTATTTTAATTAATTATTTACGTAGATATCGAATTAATACGAAATTAAGCCAGACACGCCTTGTTATATATCCCGCGAAACGTCTCGTAACGTACCCTAATGCGCTACCTTAGCGCGCCTTTTAAAATGTTTTATAACGTTTTTCTCGACGTATATCTTTAACGTATAAAAGCCGTACAACAAATGTTAACGTATTTGGGTTAAGGATTCGGTCGAAAATAATTATTTAGTCAGTCGGCTTTAAATCGTACGAATTAGAGGTAATATTAACTTGGACGCGTTAAAAGATAATCGGTTGCGGGCAGGTTAGGGGGAGAAAATAGCAACATAATGTCCGCAACAAGCCTTGATACAATGCGTGCATTCGTCGAGAAGCTGTAAATACAGTTAGCAAAAAAGCATTCGATTGATTTAAGTTGATTTGAGATGTTATGGTTAAATAGATTAAGTGTGCAGTTGACGGATGCCAAAAAATATTACGCCCATTGGTGTGTTATGTTTACTGGTGTAGCACGTTAACGGATATAATAATTATTAATATTAAAAAACCTAAAAAATTTAAATAAATATAATAAATTTTTTTTATAATTATTTAAATTCTAAATTTTGAAAATTAAATTATACCTTTATTTATTATTATAATAATTTATTTTTTACATTTTAATATAATATTAATTTGTTATTAATAATTAATTACAAATTTATATTAAATAATTATAATTATATAATAAATATATTTAAACGGCTATAAAACATTTAAAATAGTTTCTGATTTTCGACGGTTATAAAAGTTATTATTCGATAAAATTCGAAAAATATTACGTGAATTACGATATTATTACGTTTTATATATTTATATATTCTTCGTATTAGTTTTAATTTTTTAATATATTTTATATTTTTATTTTAAAATATATCGTTTCGTTATATAACGAAAATTTAATATAACGTTATTATATTTATATTATAAAAAAGAATTTACCGATTTCTATAATATATATTAAACTATTATAACGTTGAATAATATTAAATTTGAACTTACGAAAATCAATTTTAATAATATATTTTCCGAATTAAAGGTTTATTTATTTATATTTACGTTAATTATTCGTTCGTTAAAACTTGCCGGTTTTATTTTACTTTTTATAAAAAAATTTAAAAATATCGGTAAAAATATTTAAAAATTATTTAAATTGGTAAACTTTATAAGAAAAAGTTATATATTATTAATATATAAAACGGTTTTTTTGAGGAAAAAAACGTTTAATTATACGAAATAAATAATATTTTAAATAAAGAGTTTTTTTTTAAAAAAAAGAACTTTTTTTTATTATATAAAAAAAATAAACTTTTTTAACTTAAAAAAAAGGTAATAAAAAATGTAATTAATAATAATTAAAAAAAGTTATTATAAAAAAGTTAAAATTAAAGACCGAAAATATTACGTTTACGGTAAATTTAAATATAATACGTATATTTATAAAAGAATTATAAAAACGTTTAATAAAAAAGAATTTAATTAATTTAAATTAATGTAATATATTATTATTAAATTATTTAAATTTATTATTATATCGAGATTTTAAATAAAAGATATAACCGTATATATAAAACCAAGTTTAATATAAAAAGTTTTAGAGGGTTTTTTTACCTAAATAGTTAAGTTTATTTTAACTTCTTTTATAAACTGCTTTATAAAGGTGGTATTAAGAAATAAATAATTAAAGTTAGATATTAAAAAAGTTAAAAAAAACCGCATAATTTTTTTATCTGCGCAGCTTACTTATTTAAAATGTTATATAAATAAAACTTTTTGCCGGTTTTTATTTACTATATTTTTAAATTTTATTAATTAATATTATAAGTTTATCCGTATTAATATAAAAGTTATTAATAATATAGAATTTGAATTTTTTATTATCTAACTTTATTTATTTATTTCTTAATATTACCTTTATAAAACGGTTTATAAAAAAAGTTAAAATAAATTTAATTATTTAAGTTTAAAGAAATATCTTAAACTTTTTTATATTAAACTTAGTTTTATATATACGGTTATACTTTTTACTTTAAAACTTTAATATAATAACAAACTTATTTAACGCGATACCGTATTTAATTTGCGAAAATTAACGCCGACCGAAAAAGATTCCATTATTAATTATATTTTCGACCTCGATACGCGAACGTTTTTTATCCGGTTTTAATACGTTAAAAATATAATCAATATATTATTTATTTAATACGTCATAAAATAAATTAAATTTAAATAAATATCGAATTTTATTAAACGATAACAAAAGTTTTAAACGTATTTAAACCGAAAAATTGATTATTAATAAATTTTATTAGAAAATCTAAAAGTATTTCGTAAATAATTTTAATTTATTCGGGTTATAGTTATAAAATACAGTATTACAAAAAGATTATTTATAATTTTAACAGAATTAATTTTTTAATAAAGTGTTTTATAATAACGAATATAATAATTATAAATACCGAAAAACGTAAAGAATTTATATAAACGTAATAAAAAAATTTAAAAAGTTTATAATTATTAAATTATTAAATTTTAAAATTAAGTTATACCGTTATTTATTATTATAACGAAAAGAAATTATTTTAAGTTTTAGTATTATAATAACTTATTATTAATAATTAATTAAAAATTATATTAAATAATAATAACTAAATAATAAATAAATTAATTTTTAAATAAATCCAGCATTCTAATAAATACATTCGGATACGTACGAAAAGTTTAAAACGTTTCCGTATTTTCGACGGTTATAAAAGTTATTATTTAATAAAATTCGAAAAATATTACGTAAATTATAATATTATTACGTTTTATATAGGCGTATATTTTTCGTTTCGATTTTAATTTTTAATATATATATATATATTTAAAAGCGTATTTATTTGTTATATATCGAAAATTTAATATAGCGTTATTATATTTATATTACTAAAAAAGATTTTTTTCGCCGGCTTTTATAACGCGTTTTAAGTTATTATAACGTTTTTTTCGAATTAAAGATTTCCTTAATTATATTTACGTTAACCATTTTCTTATTAATTTCCGCCTGTTCTATTTTATTTTCCGTAAAAATCGTTAAAAATATTCGTAAAGTAATAAAATAAGGACGATATTTATAAAAATGTTTTAAAAATTATTAAGATAATTTATTAACAAAAATACTTAAATTAGTGAATTTTATAATGAAAACTTATATATTACTATTATATAAAGCCTTTTTTTAGGGAAAAAAGGTTTAATTACGCAAAACGAATTATATTTTAAAGAAACGTTATAAAATTGAAAAAAATAGGTTTCTTTTAAAAAAAGAAATTTTATTATATAAAAAGAATAAGTTTTTTTAGCCCAAAAAAAGTTATAAAAAAATACAGCTAACAGCAGCTAAAAAAGGTAGTTATAAAAGAGTTAAAATTAAGGGACGGAAGTATAACATATACGATAAGCCCGAACATAATACGCGTATTTATAAAAAAGTTATAAAAACGTTTAACGAAAAAAAATTTTCCAATTAATTTAAATTAATGCGATATATTGTTATTAAGTTATATTAAGTTATTTAAATTTGTTACTATAAGGTATTAAAAACCGCGTAACTCGCTTATCCGCGTAGCTTGCTTATTTAATTCGTTAATACTTTTAATTAAGTTCGTTTACGAATTATATTAAATATTATAAATAACGATAACGTATTATATAAGCTTATTAGATATACAAGCTCGTCGGACACTTTTTTAGCTATTTTTATCACCTATCTTTAACCGCCCATTTTTAACATTAATATCATAAAACGCCTTATAAAAAAGTGGAAATAAACCTAGTTATTTAGATTAAAAACCGAAATCCGAAACTCAATTTTAAACAGCTTAATTTTATATATAACGTTCCTTTATTTACTTTAAAACCCCGAATTTACGAAAATTGACGCCGATCGAAAAATAATTTATTATCGATTATATCTTCAATTTTGATTTACGAATATTTTTTATCCGGCTTTAACATATTGAAAATATAATTAATTTTTTACTTTACGTATTATAATACGCATTAAAATTAATTACGTGTTAAATTTAATTAAACGGTAAAAAAAGGTAAAAACATATTTAAATCGAAAATTCGATTATTAATATATTTTATACGAAAATTTAAAAATATTTCGTAAATAATTCGAGTTTATTCGGATTATTATCGCAAAATACGGTAACGTTCCACATATGTAAGCGAGACATACGAACGAGCGAAACACTTTTTTAGCCATTCCAACTACCTATCTTTAGTCGTCTATTTCTTAATATCAACGTTATAAAACGCCTTACAAAAAAAGCGAGAATGAATCTAACTATTTAGATTAAAAAAAAGAGCTGAAACTTAATTATAAAAAGCTTAATTTTATTTTTAAAATTTCGCATTTTACCTTAGTCCACCGTTTTAACGGTAAATACGTCGGAACTGATATTGTTCCTAATTTGCGGAAATTAACGCCGACCGAAAAAGAAATTTATTATCTATCGAATCTTTAATTTAAATACGTAAACGTTTTTTATCCGGCTTTAATACGTTAAAAATATAATAAATTTATTATTTACTTAATACGTTATAAAATATATTAAAGTTAATTAAACCTTAAACTTTATTAAACGGTAAAAAAAACTTTAAATATGTTTAAATTAAAAAATCGATTATTAACGGGTTTTATTCGAAAATTCAGAAATATTTCGTAAATAATTTAAATTTATTTAGGTTATTATCGTAAAATACGGTATCGTAAAAAAGCATATTTATAATTTCGACGAAATTAAATTTTTGGTGGGGTTTTTTATAATAATAAGTATAATAATTACTATTACCAAAAAACGTAAAAAGCTTAAATAAATACAATAAAAAAGAAATAAAATAAAATATAATTATTTAAATTATTAATTTCTAAAATTAAATTATACAGTTATTTATTATTATAACAAAAGAAAATTATTTCAAATTTTAATATTACGATAATTTATTATTAATAACCGATTAAAAATTGCATTAAATAATAATAATGAAATAATAAATACATTAAATTTCGAATAAATCTAGCATTTTAATAAGTATATTTAAACGCGTACGAAAAGTTCGAAATATTTTTTTATCCTTAACGGTTCCGAAAATTATTATTTAATAAAATTCGAAAAGCATTACGTTAATAATAACATTATTACGTTTTATATAGCCGAATATTTTCCGTATCGGCTTTAATTTTAAAAAAAATTTAATTTAAAACGTATTTATTGGCGGTATATCGAAAACCCAATACGACGTTATTATACTTATATTATTAAAAAGAAAATTCTTGGCGGCTTTTATAACGTATTCTAAGCTGTTATAACGTCCGATAATATTAAATTTAGATTCGTAAATGTTAATTTTGTTTTATCTAATTTTAATAACGTTTTTTCCGAATTAAAGATTTCTTTAAATTATACTTACGTTAACTGTTTTCCCATTAATTTTTACCGGTTTTATTCGTTTCCTGGCCGCGAAAACCTTTAAAAATATTAAGAAAGTAACGAAATAAAAACGTTATTTTTTTTAAAAAAAAATTAAAAAATTAATAAAATAATTCGTTAAAATAGAAAATATTTAAATCGGTTAATTGTTTAACCAAAAATAATTTATTATTTTTAGAGGAAAAATCTTTCCGAAAAAAGTTACTTAATTACGCAAAACGAATTATATTTTAAGTAAACGTTACAAAATTAAAATAAACGTTTTTAAAAAATGGAAATATTCATTATATAAAAGAAACAAGCTTTTTTAGCCGAAAAAAAAGAGGGTGATAAAAAAATATAATTAATAACGGTTAAAAATAATCGTTACAAAAAGATTAAAACTAAGCAACGAAAATGTAACGTTTACGGCAAGCTCGGACATAATACGCGTATTTATAAAGAAGCTATAAATACGTTTAATAATAAAAAAACTGATTAATTTAAATTAATATAATATGTTATTATTAAGTTATTTAAATTTATTATTACGAAATGTTAAAAAGTGTTTCGCTCGTTCGTATGTCGTGCTTGTATGTGTGGAGCGTTATTATAAAAAGAAATTTATTAATAATTTCGATAGAATTAAATTTTTAATATAGCTTTTTTTATAACAACGGATAATTACTAACATCGAAAAACGTAAGAAATTTAAATAAACGTAATAGAAAAATAAAAATAAGTTATAATTTTTAAATCATTAAATTTTAAGGTTAAACTTTACTGTTATTTATTATTATAATATGAAAACTTTATTATTAATAATCGATTAAAGAGTTATATCAAGTAATAATAATTAAATAATAAGTAAACCAAGTTTAAAATAAATTTGACATTTTAATAAACATATTTGAACGTATACAAAAAGTTCGAAACGTTTTTTTTATTTTCGACGGCTACAAAAATTATTATTTAATAAAATTCGCCTTAAATTTTATTATAAAGCTTTTAAAAGATTTAACCCTCAATAGATCAAAATACGATACGATTTTAATAATTATTAATCGCTTTATAAAACTGGCTTTATTTATTTTCATAGTTAAAACCTTAACTATAACCGAATTAATGCGATTACTTTATAGTAAGATAAAATATCGGTATAAAACGCCGGTTAGAATAACTAACGATAAAAATAAGTTATTAACAAGCTAATTTTAAACAAAGTTCTATAATAAACGGAAGATTAAACGATAAATATTAACTATATACCACTTATAAAGTGATAAGTAAATGGAACGAATTTATTAAATATTACAATAACTAAATAGAATTATTACGGAATGTAGAATTTGCGTATAATAATACTCGGAATACTGTAAGAATACAGCCCCCTACAGCCAGACAGGGCTAGGACAGGACCTCATAAATCCTGATAAGAACGTATGCAGCAACAGTCGCTGATACGACCCGACAAGGGGCTCGTGGCTCAGTGGAGCTAGCAATTGGTCTGATTATATGACAAATACTTTTATCGGTCTCTTTTCGTTCGAAACTTTATACAAATATTATTTAAAAATATTAAAACATTTTTAAAAACATTTAAAAATATTAAAACATTTTTAAAAACATTTAAAAAAATTATATATATAAGAAATAAAACACTAATTCGATAAAGTTAGAGTTATCCGCTAAAAGTATACGAATACTAAAGAAAAAGCTGCAATAATCTTAAAGAAAATATTAATCCTATTATTATACGTTTATAAAACTTTAGTTAAAAGAATAAATAAATTTATTAACGAGAGCTTTTAAATTTAAAAATAAATATATTATATATATTTATATTCTAATAGCGATTAAAAAGCAAACAAAGTTTTAAATATATAAAATAACTTTTCTTATTAAGTAGTAATAAATATATAACGTATTCCTGATATCTTTATTAAAATCGTAACATAATCGAAAACTAGACGGCTTTTAAACAACGTTATTAAATTTAATAAATAAACAAAAAAAAATTATCCGTTATTAGATAATCAAAAGTAACGTAAATACTTTATTAAATATAAAAGGTGGCCCGCCGAATATAATACGTAAAAATTTCGAAAATATTACGAACATATTTCGAAGATATTTTAACGTTATAAAAAGAAAATTAAATATATTTATAAAAAGTTAAATCATCCGATAAACGCAAAATAAACGTAGACCGACTCTAAACGAGGCTCAAATCGGTTATGATTATTAAAAATATTAATAATATTAAAATAAATATTCATTAAATTATTAAAATTATTAAATCTAACCGTTTTTAAGTATTTTAACAAATAGCTACCTTTTATAAATCGGTTAAAAAATAATTATTTAAATACTATAGTTATAAATAATAAAATAATAAAAATCGAAATCTAAATAATAAAGTTTAACTAATTATAAATCGGAAAATAGTTAAATAATAGTGAAAATTAAACTTATATTTTTAAACGTCGAAAATTTACGCTTAATTATAAAGTTATAGTATTTTTATTTGTAAAAATTAAACGCCGAGCCGTCGACGCTTATTAAACTTATTCGAAATAATTAAAGAATAGTTATTTAACGTATAAACTATAAAGTTATTAAAAATCGCCCATAAAACGTTCGTTATTTCTTAATAAAAGGCAAAATATTTATATTCGTTTTAAAAACAATTAAAATTCGATAACTTTAAATTATACGACAAAATTAAGTGCTGAAAATAATTATAAATAAACGTTAAATATTAAAAATTAGAAAAGATATAAAGATAAAGATGTAGAATTAAAAGAGAAGAATACGAAAGTCTGCGAGCTAGCTAGCTATATATAGGGCTGCTAAAGTTGGAGTCCTTGACGTATCAAAACACCTTACATAATTCCTAACAAGTGCCCCTTTGGACGAATAAATACAGCCGTCCCGGCTACTATACCGCTATCCTATACAGAAATATATGGCAGCGCGGTTCAGCTTTTGGTTACTACTCGGAATCTCCGTTATCATATTTGTCGTTGACGTTTTCATCGTCGAATTCCTCTTTATATTCGTTATATCTATTATTCTAATTATTTAAGCTGTCCGTTTTAGAATCGCCGATTATCTAGTCGTTCGAATTTAAGTTATTAATATCGTTAAAGTTTTCGGTTTTAACGTTAAGCTTGTTATTATTATTATTATTATTATCGAAATTAATAACGTAAATAGGATTAAAAATACGAAATTATTAATAAAGTTATTAATAAAATTGTTAAAAGTTATTAACGAAATTAAAGTTGTTATCAACTTAGCTATAAAAGGTATCGTAATAATGTGTCAACGGTTAAGGCCCGTAATAGAATTATTAACGAATTTTCTTTTATTAATTTAAATAAAACGGTAAAAAAACAATTATTAATTAACGTTATAATTATCGAAATTGGTAAATTTAGTGTTGATTTTAACGGCATTAATAACGTTAACAATATTATTAAAATTATTAATATTATTATTAACTTTAATGTTAATATCGATGTATATATATTCGAATAAATATAGCGAAAAAGTTCATTGTTTAACGGTAAAGCTTTTTCGTATTTGCGATATTTTTTATAATTAAGCTTTTTTACTATTTTCCCCTTCGACGGCGAATTACATCGACGATTTACCTTAGCTAGCTCAGACCTCGCTGGCTCTTTTTCAAAGTCACTTAAGTACCGCTTTATAACGCTAACAATTAACCAACCAAATCTCAAAACCCGGTAACGAGCTAGCAAGGCCTAAGTGTTAATTTTAAAAAATAGGTTTCGTTTTTTATATTTGCTTTTTTAAAAAAGCAAAAATCCGTAATAATTTAATAACCTAACGTTTCTTGCAGTTATACATATATTTTTACGATTCTTTACGTTATGGCTTATTATTAATACTATTCTAGTCCTGATTAAGACATTTTTGTTAGTTTTAAATTCTAAAAAGTTTATTAATTATAGCTGGAATACGTTACGTTATTATCTCCCCCTTTTAGAATACTATAAATCCGAATTTTTTAAATTTTACCATACGATTTTAAAAGAATAAAATATATTTGCCGTTAAATAATATATATTATTAACGCTTTATTTTCCTCTGCACGCGCAGCTTAAAATTATTTTCTTTCGAAGGTTTACGAATATTATTTTAAATAGCCGAAAGATGAAATTAAAATTCCATAATTATTTCGTTATAATCGAAATTATTCGCAATAAATTATATATCCTTTTTTTTCGAAGTTAGTTATGTCGATTTCTATTGCAACCTTTGCGTTTTAAAGGTAATACTGTTTTTTTCGCTATTTTAACCTTTTTTATAATAAACGGTTCGGTTTTATATCTATCGAACGTTTAATATAATACAAATATTATAGCTTATTTATATTTAATTATTTATTATCGTAAACCGTTCGATTAAATCGTTACCATAAATTCTTTAACGAAAAACTTTTCGGGATTTTTTATTATACTATTTGATTAATATCCGGGATATTTATACTTAATTTAAAAGCGACGGTAGATATTACAATACGAATAAAATTATTAGGTTATTTTAATTTATCGTATACGTAAGCTTGGTTCCCGAAAGGCATTTTAGCGTTATAAAATTCAATCGATTTTTTTATAACTTTTAATAAATATTCCGGTTTATTAGAATCTTGATTAAATGGTTACAAATATCCATAATTTTCGCTTTATTATTAATATAAATAATAGTTTTAATAATAATACGTAAGTTATTAAGTTAAATCCTAAAATTAAAATTTTATAATTCGGATATATCAATTATCGAAAATTTTTAATACGTTTAATTCGAACGTTAACCTTTAAATATAAAGAAAATAATAATATTAATTTTAAGGTAGTTAATATTAAACCGCCGAATTTCCGCTTTATAACTATATTTTGATAAATTGCCGGCTTTACAACAACCGTTATATTTTGCGATTTTCTTTTTTATAACTTTATTAATAATTATAATATACGTAAATTATAAATATAAACAGATTTACCCCGTAAATGTTTTTTTCAATAATAAATATATTTTACTAATAATAATTAGGATATATTATCTTTCGAAAATAAAATCTTTTATGGTAACTTGAAATTAATCGTTTAATATTTATTTAAAACCGAAAATAATATAATTATATTATTTAATAATTATACGTTCGAACATTTTTAAATTAAACTCTTTCGTATCCGGAAATATTAAAGAAATATATATATATTATTAATATAAAAATTCATTACTTTTCGGCTACCTTTATTAACAATATAATCTAAATAATAATTAAATTAATTATTTAAAAAAAAACTTAAATAATTAAAAACTTTTTAAAACTTATTTTAATAATACTAAAAAAATTTAAGCTTTTCGAAAACCAAATTATATATCGTATCGATTTTTTTTTTTTTAAAAAATACAGCTTTGCCCATTAAACATAATATTTAATAGAAAACGAATAAACTGACGGCGAAAAATTTTTATAAGATTATCGGCCATATATTTAACGTTAATATATAAATTAATAATGTTGTTATCGGCAAGGGACCGGTAAAGTTATCTGATAAAAATAAATATTTTGTTTTAAAAAATTAAGTTTTTAAAAAATTAAAATATTTTTTTAAACCGTTAAATATATTTTACGTACTTAATTAATTAAAAAGAAAAGATATTTTAAGGCTTATTATAGATAATTTTATATCTTATATAATATTATTTTAATTCGTAAAGTTATATTATTATTATGCTAGCAAAAAAAAAGGTATATGATTATAATGTATTAATAAATAACTTTTTAATTATTTAATTTAACTAATAATAACAGTTCTGTTTTAATTAAAACTATATATAAATATAACGATTAAAATTTTGATTTTATATTAACTTTTCGTAATTATAAAATTAATAACGTTAAGTTAAAATTATATTTAAAAAATTTTTTTAATAATTTTTATTAATTTATATAAACCTGCTAATAAGTAGGTAAAAATTTTATATTAAAATATTAAGCCCTATTTTTAAGGTTTTGTTATTTTTATAGAAAAATTTTTTAATAAGGTTTAGTCGATATATTTAACCCTTACAGGTACTTCTAAAGCCTTCAGCTCTAGCCACGGCTACATCGCAAGCGCAGCCGCAACCTTAAAAATGGGGCCTGATTTTAGTGAGGTAATCGACGATATTGTAATTCTCAACGAAAAAAAAGGTGTTATATATAGCAGGGCTTTTAAATCTCCAAGGCCCGTATCCCTAACGACGACTGGTTCGCCGACTCAAATAATAGGTACTATTTATTAAAGATTAGAAAAGATATAAAGATAAAAATATAGAATTAAAAAGAAAGAATACGGAAGTCTGCGAACTAGCGAGCTATATATAGGACTGCTAAGGTTGAAGTTCTTAACGTATCAATACCCTATATAATCTCTAATATTAAAGTTTAATAAAAAAATATTTAAAAAACCGGACGAAAATTAATAATAAACCGGTTAAACGTTTATAAAACGATAGTAAACGTATTTAATATTAACATTTTTATTAACAGCTTAAAATTGAAAAATAAAAATAAATAATAAATAATCGAAAACGAATTAAAAAATTAACTTACAATTATTAAATTTATTTAAATAATTTAAACATTTTTCAACTTTTAATATTAATATGCTACGTATATAAGCGAAAAGTATATATAAGCGAACCGCTTTTTAGTACTTTTTAACAATATACCCAAATAACTTAACTTTAATATCTTAAATTAATTAAAATTAATCGAATATATTTTTATTAACTATATTTACAACTTCTTAACGAATGTATACATTATATTAAGGCTTATTACGAATGCTATATAACTATTTCTTTTTACTAGCCCGTTTATAACTCATTAATTTTAATAACTATTAGTAATAAATTTTTGTTATAACCTTTTTGCTAGCTAAAAAAACTTGTTTATTTTATATAACAAGTATTTATCTTTTTAAGAAACGTTTATTTTAATCGTATAATTACGTAATTTTCGAATTATTACAAAATTAAATTTAATACGCCCTGCTATACCTTACGAAAGCTCCCGTAACGCCCTTTAACGCGCTTATTAACGCGCCTTTTAACGCCCTTTCCAGCGCGCCTTTTAATACGTCCTATATTGCCTGAGCTAGCTCAGGCCTCTGCTGGCTCGTTTCCAATTCTTTTTCAATGTACTGTTGTATCATGTTAAAAATTAACCAATCAAATCCCATATTCCCATAACGAGCTAGCGAGGCCTGAATGTTAGTTTTAGAAAATGAGTCTCGTTCTCGGCATTGCTACCAAAATTATCAACTTTTCTTTTATATTTTTAAATGATTTAAAAATTTAAAGTTACGCAACCAAATTAAGGCCGATAAGTATATAACTTCGTATACGCGTTAAATGAAAGCTAATATATATATAAAAAATTTCAATTTTTTTCGACGGCAATTGCAGCCAATATAGCCAAGTTTAGGTCTGAAAAATGGGCGACCGCAACGTTCTCATAGCTGCGATAACATAACCATCGGTCGCGTCATTATGCACCGGGCTTCCCTAATATATTCCGTATAGGAAAAGTCCGTATATCAATTTTTTCGGCCGTACGGGCTATGGTTATTATGTCGCAGCCATAAGAAGGTTGGAGTTAGCCAAGTCCGGAACGCACTCCTAGCTGCAACGCTACAACCATAATCCGTACGGGCAAAAAAATACCTGGACGGGCTTCTTCCATACTAAATTACTCTTAAAAAGCCCATGGCAAAATGTTATATATAATAATTGCGTTATCGTAACTAAAAAAACGTTCCGAACGAAAAATTTATCGATAATTAAAATTTTAATTTATTTTTTTAATATCTTTACTAACTTAACCCCGATCGAAAAGTTATATATATGGTTAAAAAGTCCTTTAAAGTTATATATAATAAAGTTTTTTTAATTTTATTAAATATTTTTATCGTTATTACATTTATAAGTTCCAAATTAAATTTTCGAAAATTTTTATTAAAGTGCCGATATAACGCCCAATATTTTGCACCGTACCATCAGGCCCTGTTTTTGAGGTTCGTGATTTCTGTGGGTCCTTTTATGGGTCGGTACTTAGAGCTACATGTTTTTGGAAGCCCTAGCCACGGCTGCGCCGTAGACGCAGCTACAACCTCAAAAATAGGGCCTGATTTTAGTGAGGTAAGTCCTATAACGCGTTCCCCGACGTATTCTATAACGTATAATTTTAACGATCGAGCCGGATAGGAAATACTTGTGTATATAAGTTAAAGATTTGGTTGTTAATCGTTTTTTATCGATTGGCTTTAATTTTAACGAAATGAAGATAATATTAATTAAAACGCGTTAAGAGTTAAACGGTTATAAACGGGTTATAAAAAAGGAACAATAATATAACGTCCGTAACAAACCTTAATATAATGCGTATATTCGTCGAAAAGTTATAAATATAGTTAACAAAAATATATTCGATTAATTTAAATTAATTTAAAGTGTTACATTAAGTTATTTAAGTATATTGCTAGAAAGTGCTAAAAGGCCGTTCGCTTATATATGTGTCTCGTTTATATATATGGCACGTTATTTTAATTATAAATTAATTAATTCTTTTTTTTATAATTTTATCGAAAGCTAGTTTTATCTTTTTAAAAATAATAGATCGGCTAATAAACGATATACGAAAACGGTATTATAAAAATAAATAGTTATAATATTAAAAAAAAAGTTGTTCTTAAAAGATCAAGTAAAATCTAAACAGAAATTAACCGAAAAATAAAAAAATAATAATAAAATTTTATTTAACGAAAAGTTTTATAACGGAAATTTATAACGTAGTTAAGTTTATTCGAAAAACGGACGTAAAACATTCGTTATAAAATCTAATGTTTAACTATATAAATACGGTAAGATTTACGGTTATCGATATATTAAAGGTCTTTCTCAGCCGTTTCACGATTAAAAACAATTAACCGAAACCAAAGTTTAACTTTTACTTTTTAAAAAGGTTTTACGAAGAAATATAATAATAAATAAATAATCGGAAAATAATAAATAAATAAGCGGAAAACGTATTATAAAAAGATGTAAAAACTAAAAGTAATTAATAATAAATATAAAACGAATAAAGAAAAAAACGAAAAAGAAATACGTTTAAAAATCGGTAAAAAACTAAACAGTAAAACAGGCAAAAAAATCATTATTAAAATTAACAAAACGAAATTACGTAATAAGTTATTATAGCGGTTATAACAACTAGCAAAAACGTATATATACGAACCGGCTATTCAGCTAGTATTAAAACAACGGTTGTATAATAACGAAATATAATTATTCGAAGCTAGTTTATTTACGTATTTATAATATTAGCGCTGCTAGAAATTAATAAATATAAAAAAAAGAAATAATTATAAAAATATAACATTTAAAAATTATATTTAAAGTTAAATAATAGTTAAATAACGCATTATTATAAATAACTTTTAATAATATTAAAAACGTAAAATAAAAATAACTTAATATACTTTTATTTTATTTTATAATATTAAAATAAATATCAAGTTTTAATGGCTTAAAAACTTTTTTAATTATATTTATAAAATTTTAAAATTTTATTTCGGCCTTTTTTACGAAATTCTATTACTTTAAGTAATAGTTACTTTAAAAGTAAAATATATAATAATAAAAATAATTAACAAATTCGATTAATTTATTATTAAATTTATAACTCTTTTTATTTTTTAAAAAGAAATTAATATATTAATAGCTTTTTTTAACGTATATTTATAGTTTTGAAATTATTAAATATTTTAAAGATTTCGTAATTTAAAATATTAATGTTAAAAGTATTATTAAACTCTTTTTTAAAAAAATTTAACTTTAATTATATTATTTAACGTATAATTTAATTTAAAAAAATTTGAAAAATATTTCTTTTAATTAAAAAGTTTTGCTTTTTATTATAATGCAAAATTATTATATTATTGTTATCGATATTGTTAAGTTATAAAGAAGTGAAATCATTATGATATTAGCATTTAGAGTGCGATTTTGAGGCTAGCTGGAGTAGTGCGCCAATTTTTTTCGACTAGCGCCTGCCACCGGTAGTCCGTCCCTAAGGCGCGTACTGCACGTTCCCGTCTCACCGTTCATTCGAGCCTCTTTGGCGAGTTTTCAATTTGGAGATGTCCATCATATGATACCATTACGACTCGTAATGGGATACATGAGAGCACTCGAAGCTCCGAAAAGTCTAAGGGGCTTGCCAACCCTGCCGCTCCTTGCCTGCTTCCCCTTTAGGGTCGTTCGGCCGCACACAAGCATAGCAGAACTTTAGACCAACTCGCTCCGCGAAGCTTGCCATTGGTGGATTGATGCAAGGGTGTAGAGGGTAGATCTGGGAGAACGATGGGGGTAGATCATTAAGGGGTTCTCTTCTTGCTTTTTGCAAGCCATTTTTTGTTATGCATAAGCCGGAACCTGATAGGCCGCCACGAAATGCCCGCCTCGTAACTGGGCATTCCAACCTTGCCGAACATTCGGACCATCTGCCAAAGAACTGCAAAATGGGGTGATTACATGACCAAATAATGCCTGACTTCCGGCAATCCTGACGTTATCGTGAATTCCATCGCGTCTGGTAGGAAAAGGTTTTGGCGGCGATTTCCGAAGGGGGGGAAGCTACTAATCTTGACGGGAACCAAAGCTCCGAACCCTCAAAGCCTTTCCAGCTATGGAGGTTGTGCTCAAAATAATTGACGCTCTTTTGGTTAGTGGTCCTAAGAGAGTATGTCAAGTATTTTGATCACGACCTGTTAATTACGGGATTAGTCCCTTGCAAATAACACATTTGGCGTAATTCCAAAAGTATCAATCGCACTTCCTGGGCATTCCTAAGCATATTTGCGGATACACTATGTACTTCTTCCCTAGAACGTGCTGCGAAATGTCGGCTAGCAAGTGATCAGCTAGGTATCCTACGTACGCAGATGGGAGTTAGAACATCTATGCCCAAGCCCCTAGGTCTTTACATTCGGCTTTCAGGTGATTGAACGCTCTTAGAAAAGAAACAGACGATATTTTTGTCCTTTGTTACGATTCAACACGACAGTGCGGCCGCCGGGCACCATAAGCCTTACGAACGCCTACCTGCATTTGAGACGTTTACCCACGATATGTTAGCAAGGTGGTGACCAAAGTAATCGATACATTCAAGGGCCATCATTCACCCTTGAGGCTACCGATTATTTCGACCACGACCTTTTAACGGGAAAGTAGTCCATCTCGTCCAAACGCGTAACTCTTCGGTCCGCTATTAGGTCTTACTTGTCATTGATTACTGGAAAGGGCCACTAGGTATGGCAATATGTCTTGGAAATGTTTGGGCCTTCCAGACGTAACACGTGAGATCCATCAGCCGGGTTGATAGCCTATTGACCCATGCTGCTCTGTCGTCGTGGAGTTCACGACAGCGCGTGACGATGTATCCTGCAGCAATTCTCGCTTACTGAGCGTATAGCCCCAAGGAATCAGTAGAGCGAGGCTTGGGCCTTAGTATACGCGGCCGAGTTACTCCCTTAGTTTACTGTAAGCAGGTTTCTCATATGTCATGGCCTACCCCAACGATATCTATGCTGACACGCGAGTGACTGTATGCGCTAGCCTTAGGGAGCGATCACCATCACAATGCGAGACAACATGCCACTAAATCTTTGTCACTGCAAATACGCCTCCACAAGGAATACTAAGACTCGAAGTCCATCGATTGTCCTCCAAAGCAGGTCATGGGCTCCATACGTTATCCGGAATTGAGCCTATGGCTTTTGATAATACCCCGTAAAGGGGGAAACTTTACCCAGGGAGCCGCAGCCTCGTTGTCGAAGGCTTGTATGCCAATATACCAGCCAAAAGACGGTAGTACTTTTTCGAAGCTTAGGCCGGTCTTATATTGGATCTAGGGCGAAATCCGAGCTATAAGCGTTGGCTATCTCCTCACCCAGGATGTAACGTTAAATTCCCGCGCTGGTCGAAATTTCGCGGTAGCATTGGGTGTCTGCACAACAGCTATCTTCGCTTCCGTGGAGCACGCATTTCTTGGAAGTTTGATTCTATTCGCCGGCGGACTCTACTAGTTGGATGTCTATATTGTCTTCTCATAATGGGGTACCGGAGTCACCTTATACGACCATGAGGAGCTTGTTCTAAGGGTTTCTGGCCTCTGAACTTAGCAATATGAGCGCCCATCTGGGTAATGTTGCGCTGTCTTACTCTAAGCCAGTGTAGAGCTATCTTTTGTTGCGAGTTCCTCAAGCAGGTAAACAGCCATTTGTGATTATTTCCAAGAGACAAGCGGCCCACCATTCCATATTCCAGCATCCTGCTAGAATATCCGCCAGACGAAAAGTTGAGGAATACCGATATTCTTGTTACCCCCCGAATTTCACTAACACGGCCTTTACGCTCCGTAGCCCTACGGATCTGGAAAGTATTGTGGCATTATTGCCTGTTGCAGCGAAAAGGAGTGCATCGTTCAGAGCTCTCTACTCATATATGGAATCCGATCAAAATATTTACATCACTCGAAGCTGAGAAGGCAGAACATTGCGTCGATTAGACTAGGCAGGCAAAGACCAGTTTCACTTTGAAGAGAACCGCGTCCACTCGCTGCATATTACGCCTGCCTAACCATTGGGCACGAAGCTATCTTGTATTTGTAAACCCACGGAAGCTCTCCATGTATATACGTAGTAATTCACTGTATCCATTAAAACATCCATTCAGAGCTTTAGGCTACTGGCAAATTCGTCCCAATAGTTCGCCCATCGAAACATACTTCTGCTGCCGGCTTCCAGTCTGGTTATACATACGATTTACCAAAAGCTTTATTCAGCCTATACTACTGTATCGGACTGATAGTCTTTTATTTATATTCATTCCTTTGCTGTTAAGCGAGCCTTATACTTAGAGATGGGCAAGTTAGGTTAATTCGAACACCCTTCGGCTCACCCCCGCTATTCTGATTCCCCGTAGCCTACTTCCACGCGGCGACTGTGTCACGAGCGAGTATTACGGTAGAACAGCAAATCAAACCGTCAAACTGACCCGGAATCGGACGCATCGTACGAGCACAAATAGGCATTCTACCCCTTAATCCTAGTTTTCTCGCCGCGCGAGAAAGAACCAAAGTCCATCCAGAGCAGTCAGTGTTCTGGGGCGTTTCGGTAAACAATCAGCTAGTCGACCAAACGGGGTGCGCAAGTTGGCATCACTGGTACTATCCGATTAGAGGCAAACTAACGTCGGTACAACCATTCTAACGGGGACATTGCCCTGAAGGGGAACTGGGGGTTATCCAAAAGCGATTTTCTGGGCCATCGGGGGCTGCATGAGGGCATCAACCCATAGCTAGACGATGCTTACTACTGACCCTCACCTTCAATCGGATACTCTGCTAATGAGAAATGTACGACGGATAAGAAGAATGCATATTTACTTGCTTATTTCGTCTCTCTATGGGACACTCGTGTGTAAAGTGAGGCTGAAATGTTGGATATCCCAAAAGATAACTAGTGGAAAGGCCAAAAACAGCTGGAATAGGGGTGAGAATTATGGCTATAACAGGGGCAAGGGGTCCCACACCTGTGAATATATGGAGTTGCGTAGTCATTAAACCGTCAAGGCTGGTCACTTGATATGGAGTCTAAATATTATTCAACCCAGACAAAAACGACGTTCAATTCCGCTACCTTCCGATATAGTACTTAGGTCTACCATCTATTCGTTTCCTAAAAGGCTGGAATCAGCTCGTAAAAGTCTATCCGGGAAACCCTCACCAGACCAGAACCCCACGGAGCTAAATGGGAAAGGTCGAAATGAACAACCCCGGTCCTCTTACCCGCACTGTAAGAGGATATGAACCGACAGATCATGGAGGGATGCATCGAGCCTGCCTCAAAGTCATGGGAACACACGAGGGGAGAAAGGGAAGTCAGAAAGCAACCAAAGTAAGACGCAGGGTAAGATCACAGGCCTTACGAGAGAAAGGAATAGAGAGGACAGGCGGCTCACGGTCAAAACGGACTGACATAACAGAGGGGAGGAGCGGGGCTTGGAGTAGAAGCCAAGGAGCCAGATAGACTGGATATCGAGAGCAAGGGGCGTTTTAGCTTAGAGATTCGCTGAAGAGAGGCAGAGGGCTTAGGCGTCAAAAATGTAGTAGTAAATGGAAGGGGCGCTTAGGAGGATACACCGGGGTAGGATGGAGAGGAGCGACGTAACCAAGAGATCTTTCCACAGGAACCGCACAAGGGAAACTGCACATACAGCCAGAGCGGATATGTAAGAAGTCAAATACCACAGCGCATCTACCATGCTCCGAAAGCCATGGTCGATACCGAATTTTTTGCCTGCTATACCTATCACAACACCAAGGTCGGTCTTTTATTTTAGTGGCATGGTCCCTGTTATGAGCAACGCCGGCAGTACGACACTCCGCGTTTCCTAATACAACACATAGATAACACATAGACATGCTGATGAACACGACTCCTGCGTTCCCCTCGAGAGCAAAACCGAAACCGCCGACCCCCCTTGACCCCTTCTCCAACGCCATGCGATGCAATGCTTTTCATCAGCTAAATGATGTCCTTTCTCTGCCGTAGCAGGGTGGGACAGAACGGGCACGCGGCGGAAAGAGCCGCTTCCCTGGCCGGTTTCCCGTCTCGGCTTCTCTCGCCTATCCGGTCGGGACATATGGTTTGCTGGCCATCCAGAGCCGTTCCTCTCCTCCACTAAGCCAACAAAAACAGGCCGAATAATAAATCCAGTAACCCGCTACACTATCCCACCATTCCCATAGAGTCCCCTCCACCTCTCCTCCACTTCGCCGACCCTAGCCCTGAAGTCCTCGATCTCCCTGTCCAACTCCTCGACGTTGCGTGTAAGAGCGCTCACCTCCTCGAACCTCCTGGCGCCGTGCGCGTTGGCGATCATGCCCTGCACGAGGTACCTCTGCTCCTCGAGCACGACTAGCCTCTCGCGCAGCTCCTTTTCCTCCGTCTCCAGTAAGGACACCGCCGTGCTCGCCTCGCTGGCCGCGTCCGTCACCTGGCTGGCCGTCTCGGCGTCTCTCAGCGGACTGGCGGCGGAGGCGGCGTGACGGCCATTGGTCAAGAGGAGGCGGCCACCCTTGGAACTACCCCCGCCGCTGCTATTGTGTCTCAGCGTGCGCGGTAGGTTCTTCAGGGGCAGCATGTGCATGTGTAGAAAGGTCGAGGCTGCCGCGTATATAGCCTTCTGGAGCTGCTTCTGCGTCGGACTGTCCGTCCTCAGGTCGCGGATCCAGCGGGCCGCCGCGTCGTATTTGGTGAAACTATCGGCCAGCCTCTTCCTGATTTTGGCGGCGTCCTGGATCTGGGCTCGCGAGGGAGAGCTATTCTCGTCCTGCAGCGGTACCAGCGCCTTCTGGAAGTTGGGCAGGAGAAGCCTGATCCCGCGCTCGAACTGCCGGAGCGTCTCGTAAGCCCGCTGGTCCGGCGGCTTATAGCTGACCGAGTTGATGAAGTCGCGCTTAGCGAAGATGGTCGCCCGGCAGTCTCGGCAGAGTCGGATATCGAGACTGACGGAATGTCCGGCTGCCGGCTTCTCCGTCGTGGGAGGAGCGCCCGGATTTGCGACGCTCAGCCCTACTTCAGACGAGCATGCCGTCTGAGGATCGCCGCACACTACTCGCCCGCATATCCGACAGTGGTGTCTCCTGAATGTCCACGATCCGAACTCCTGCTGGCAGAAGGGACATCTGCTGACTTTCGAATCTTCTTCCCACGTCACAACCAGCTGTTCGATGGCCTTCCTCTGATTCCTCTGCGTGGATAACACGGGCGATAATAAGCTACCGCCGCCTCCACCCCCACCGCTCGCTGCCATTATATCCTCGGGCGGGTTGACCAGAAGCTGCGTCAGTCTGGTGAGCCTCTTTTCTAGCCGTGATATTTCTAGCGCCTGTCTCTCGACCTTCTTCTGGCGCATGGAAGTGAAATCTTTCGTATGATCTCTCAGGAGCCCATTGTGATCGTTATATCCTTCTCTTGACTTATAGCACGTCTCGCAGACTCTGTACCAGTAGCCCCTCACGGGCTCGTGGGCTGCCGACCGCGACAGCTTCATCTGGTACATGGTATGCTCCTCGCAGAACAGGCGCCCGCATTTCCTGCAATTGACGCTCCCGTTCACAGCGCCCAATCTCTTCCCGCAAGCCGGATCCGTACATAGGTCATTAATGCCCGACCGCTGCCAATGCGACCGGGTGATGACGTCGTCAGGGTCGAAGGGCAACTCGGGAAGAGGGGACGCTCGAGCGACCGGGCCGGATATGGGAGGCGGAGGTGGTACGGACTCGTTAGACTCGAAAACATCAAGACCGCGCAGCTTCTGGTTTATGAGGGACAGGGGCTGGAACTTCTTGGCCTTGAGGACCTGCTTGTCGAACCATGTCTTGACCTCGTCCTGCTCGACCTCGGCTAATTCCTGGTGGTTATCGTCGATGTGGCGGTTCAGTTGTAACAGGGTCAACATCTCCTCGTCGCATATGGGACACACGAGCCTAGACCCCGCGGGCCCGCCATTGCTCGGCCCTCCTCCTCCGGTTCCTAGATTGACGGCGGATGTTAGGTCTTGAGCGAAGCCGGGTAAGGGATTGGGTGTTCCGGCGGATATGGAGGCGTCGGGCGATCCGATAGAAAGTGTGCTGTCGGATGGACTGGCTGAGCGGCGGTGATGGTGATGTATGGGGGGAGGCGCCGGGGGAGCGAGACCCTTCCCAGTACCTAGGATCCGGCCGCCACCTATTTTACGACCAGACATGATGGTTGATTCGAATGGTATTCCTCGCTGCTATGGTTCGCTCAGATGATGACGTATTATAATTGGGAGCGACAGAGCCATGAGGTGGCACCCCTCCTCGTATCGTGTCGCCACGCCGTCGCTCATGTGAGTTCTAGAAGCTGTGAACAATCGAAATATGATACGTAGGTGTCGGTTTGGTGAACACAACACTTATAAAGCCACCGAGGCGTAATGGCTTCTTGTGCAGTCACATATGCTACTTAAAACATCACAAAGTCGCGACCCAACAAGGAGACCGGAGGGCTATTGGGGTCATTGGCTACTGTATCGTAATCTCCACATGCACCTGGTCGCAACGCAAGAAAGTACCCAGTGCAGATTTTATAAGAGTGGGATAAAAGTCGCAAAGAAATAGAGAAACCGAAGGAGGGAGATTGGGTAGAGTTAGCAATTCGCGATATGCACGAAGCCAGAATCGAAGCTTATGGGAGTTAGGGAGATGCAAGGCTGTGTTGTGTTGTGTTGTGCTGCGCTGCGCTGTGCTGTGCTGTGCTGTGCTGTGCTTTGCTGTGCTGTGCTGTGCTGTGCTGTGCTGTGCTGTGTCGTGCCTATTTCAGGTTGCATCCTCCTGCATACAACGACGTAAACTCAATTATCAGATGGAGAATCGTTCGGAGTACTCGTATATACTGGAGACAATGATGGATGTCCCCCGTAATTGCCAAGTGAAGATACCGGCGTTAGCTCTCGACACTTCAGCCCCCCCTATTTTCTAAGAGCCAATCCGTATACTGCTAACTACCAATTCATCGCCCGCCGACACAAATGCCCCTTCCTCTGTACTTATGTCGATGTATCGCAGCCAACCAACTCGACCCGACGCAACCGAGCCGCCCAACAGCCTGGATCTTTTCTTTATCAGCAACATCCACCCCACCACGATTCCAAATTTAGGGCCTTATCAGTACTGCCTACGTTCCTACTCTTGGGCTCCTACTCATGTAGGTACATACAGTAGCATCCAATCCCCGTCGAACAGTTTTCACGAATGGGCGCATGCAATTAACTAAAGCCAACTACTGCGTATTTACTTATATACGTAGATGTTGTTGTCAATACACGTAGTGCCTGGAGTGTTGTCATCGCATCTCCGAGGATACGCACCATAGGAAATCATATAACGGGAACTTCTCCCCTAGACTTGGCCTCCACTTAGCCGTCTACGTCTACTGGTATTTGTATAACTATGAACTAATGACCTTTCCTTTTACACCTTCGGCTGGCTGAACGAGAACTACACATAAAAGACGAGCAAAGTCGGCAGACATTATGTCCAACTACAAGATAGAGCCCGAATTCCCCAACGTCCAGGGGGGCGGGAGCTTGATCATAGCCTGGCAGGTCAAGAATAAGCGTGTCCTGGTCGTCGGCGGCGGCGAGGTGAGCATAGCACCACCTTTTTAGGCGTCGCTTTCCCTTCATATCTTTCACGTCTTACCAGCTTGTACAGGTAGCAGCCGGCCGCATCCTCCACCTCCTCAACGCCGATGCCGACGTGACCGTGGTATGCCCCTCGTCAGGCCTCAATCCCGAGGTCCGGCACCGCGTCGCCCAGAAGCAGGTGACGCACGTCGACCGCGTGTTCCAGCCCTCGGACCTGGATGCCGTGCCCAACGACGCCGCCGCCGCCGCCGCTCCCACCCCCCCCGCGATGGTGCTCGTGGCCATCGACGACCCGCCCGCCTCGCCCCAGATCTGGAAGCTCTGCAAGGAGCGCCGCCTCCCCGCCAACGTCGCCGACGTGCCCTCCGAGTGCGACTTCTACTTCGGCAGCGTGCACCGGGACGGCGCCCTGCAGATCATGGTGTCGACGAACGGCAAGGGGCCGCGCCTCGCGGCCAGCATCCGGAAGTGGATTGCCAACGCGCTGCCCCGGGGTGGCGTCGTTGGGAACGCCATCGAGCGAATCGGCGTGCTGCGGCAGAAGCTGCGGGACGTGGCTCCGGCGCCCGAAGAGGGCCCCAAGAGGATGCGGTGGATGACCAAGGTCAGCGACGCCTATTCCTGGGACCAGATGGCCGGTCTCACCGACGAGGATCTGGACAATCTGTTGAAGTTCTACGAAGCAAACGAGGTTCCCGCGTTGTATCTGCTGAAAGCCATACGGGGTGGCAGGTCGCCCGAGGACGTCGATCTGTTCGATGGTTCCTTCGGCTTTAGCGTCGGGGTGTGAGCTGATTCCTGGACCCTATGCTCCGGAGAGTGAAATAATCCTCCCTTGACGGTATCAGGCGAGGACGTGGAATAAAATCGATCTCGTTGTCTTACAGCGTGCCGAACCGACATGAGCCATCGACTACTCGGCGGGACGCCAAAAACGATCACTCCAATAAGAAATGCGGACGCTGCCTTTCGGCTACAATGAAGCATCTTTAACCGATGCGGGGGAGGAGAAGAGGGAGGCACAGGCGGGTCTGCTGAGGATCATAGAATGATAAAAATGCTCAAAGGGCAGGATAGCCTAAGGGGCCATGTCGGCTACAATGACCCGAAGATGGATTGCGCGCATATATTCAAGGCGATAACTTGGGATTCGGGTAGGATATCCAAGGGGTAGAACGATATCTGCGGGAAGCAGTTCAACTAGCAAATTCCAAAGGATGCGAAAAGACGCCGGGCCATTAAAAATGCTCCTGTGAGCGGAATCAATCATGGTTAACACGCCTGAAGGACCACCTTGAAGTATAACGGCGTCTCGCAACTTTGCAGGCTTGTCTCGGCTGCGGTTTTGTAGACGAGCTGGGAATTGTTGGGGAGCTGCGAGTACATCCATCAATAATGCGGCCATCCCCGACGCGGTCAATCCTCGACAAGCAAAAGCTGACTCGGCGGGAAGTATCTGAATATAGACGTTCATCCTCATACACTGAAGCTGTAACTATATAGAACCGGCATTATTCGGCAGGATCGGCCTATAAAAGAAGTAGAACCTACCAAGCCGGCACGACCCGGACACCGATCCCGGGGCTCCGGTTGCCGGCTGTGCATGAAGATTAGTGGGACTCCCGCTATTAGTGGGTCGCTTTCGGCGTCATCGCTGTAGTGCGACAGAATGATAGGTACGTTGAGGATTTGTCCAAATGTTTCGTACGAGAGCTACACAATTGCTCTACGGACAAATCTTGAAAACACTTTTGTGACGGCACCATTGATATACCACGCGTCATACACGTCGGGGGGTTTGATTCGGATGACCAAACAGCCAATACTCAGCAATTGATCCTGACACGACGCGTCAAACCCCCTCCGCCATCCAGCTACCAGGTATAATAAGCACAAGCACTATACCGAAACACTGCCCATACGGTCAAGCAATCATAGTTCTCGGGCTCAGCCCCCAGATGCCGGCAAATTATAGCTTTAAATTCTACTCTTGACTTCACGAGAAGCTGCAATGCCTCCCAAGAGACGGAAGCGCCGCTCACCCCCACGGCCCGACTCACCAGCAGCACCGCAACCACAGCGTTCCGCCTCCCCTCCGTCACGGGATGACTGTGAATCCATCCACGAAGAAGAAGATAGAAGCGCGACGGCCGACGAACCGACGCCGCAATTCTTCAACACAACCTTCTCGACGTATCGCGTCTCGCCCCTGCACATCGGCTCCCAAGCCCTGACGGCATCTCGTCTACAGACACTATCGAGACGGCTGCGCGATTTCTTGATCGGCGATATAGTGCGTGGCGTGCAGGTGAACCCGGGTTTAGAGAGCGACGCGACGCTGGGACGGGCCGGCGCGCTGGAGCATGTCGAGTGGCGATGGGTTAGACTTACTCGGCTTCTCGGGACTGGAACTACGGCCCGAGAGGGCAGGGAGACGAGTGTGGAGCCAGAGACGGGTGCGGAACCAGAGGAAGGAGAACGATCCCGCCGGCGCGGTAGAACTAGGAGAGGTGCCAACGCCAGGACGGGAGCGAGACCAAGAGCGCAGGAGGAAGAGGCAGCAGGAGAGGCAACACAGAAGGCGCTATGCCTCGTGCTCGCGTACGAGAAGGTGACATTCAGCGCTATATTACTACCCGATATGACCAACCCCGCACAAAACACCCAGGAGGCGGAAATCTCGAGCTTACCGTGGACGTCATCGAAAACGACTACAACAGCGGGGACAAAAAGGGCCGACGGGGGAGCCACTTTCTTCCACCTCCCTCTACTTCTCCTCCGGCTCCCCACACCCCTCAAACCGGTCCTAGTGGACTTCCTCTCCAGTACCTTCGACTGCCGCGTGAGTCCCCTGCGGCTCGGCACGCAGACCCTCGTGCGGTGCTGGGAGGACTGGCTTGCCCGGAGCGATAGGGGCAGTGCCATCCACCAACAACAGCAGAAAGACGTCACAATGACCCTTGGATTCCGCCTCGAGCCGGCCCGCGTCAAATGCGATACTAGAGGGGAAGAGGGGGGAAAGGGGGCTAAAGAGACAGTGCCACAGCTGGGACTAAAAGCCCTAGAGGTGGTCATCCCCGCTGAAGAGATAGTGAGGTTTCTACGCGCCGGAGAGAAGATAAAAAACCGAGCAGGGCACGGCGACAGGGAAAGCTCGGCCGCCGCCGGACAGGGGCAAAAGCAGACGATGACGAGGCACAAGACAAGCACCACCACCAGCAACAATAACAAGAGGAAATCCGACAACGCATTCCCCCTCGGCGACAACACGGAGAGCCACAGACGCCTTCGCCGCAAACTGGCAGGCGGGCGGGACGACGAGGGCTGGGAATGGCGGAACCCTCCCGAGTCTTGGTCTAATCCCGATTCTCCCGCCGTTGACGACACAGGAGCCGGTGGAGGGCAGCAGCGGCAGGAACAGCAGCAGCCCTTCACGGAAGCCCTGGCGTCCTACCTGTCCGCCCACCTCGCCCTCGACTTCTTCCACCCGGGCGTCCGCGTCCAGCGGATCGCGTGCGCTGGATTCGTAGTGGCGGAGGGCGGTCGGGTCCGTATCTCTGGCCCCCGCTCTCGTATTACTGTTGCCGCCACTGCTCCCGATGCCGACGATGCCGACGCCGATGCCGTTGTGGACAGTGACGGTCCTGTGTGGAGTATGGTGAAGAAGCTTGTGCGCAAGGCGAAGGGTAGGGAGTGGAGCGGGGCCACAGTTGAGTTGGCGAAGTTAGTTGCTGGTTCTGGTGACCCTTAGCAAAGAGACGAACGGTTTCTCGGTCTAGATTAGGTGAAAATAGAAGGGGGCGAGAGATGACCGTAGTCCAGCAGTTTCGGTGTGGGCAAATATTGCGTGTAACATGTGGTAAGCTGGAGAGATGGATCATGGGCATATGCGGGCTCGAGCCGATTGTAGTTACGATGCTTAACATCTTGATACCCCCTTTTCGTAAAAATTGGACCGGTTTCTCATGGTAGTGTTGAACATGATAGAAGGCTGCAGAAGGCCAACTGTCTACTCGTCACTTTACGCGCTTAAGCTATGTTTCCTGTTGCTACGTAACGAGATGTCAAGAGAAAATTAGAGGTAAGAGACATTAAAGGATCAAGCTGCATGCTTTTGGGTGGAGAGTGATTAGTCCAGCAATGCTGAGAGCAAACGTCCATCGACTCACCACGCGTGCATGCCGGGACAAAGACATACGGGCATGCATGTTGACACCCCGTCTCACTCCACAGGATCCCCCCACAACTGCCGGCAGGAAAACCCTCATCAAAGAAATATAAACGCCCTGTCTGGGTTTTCCATCGCGAAGCACCTCTATAAACTACATTACCAAGTCATGATGTATAGACAAGCATTTCCATGGGGTCATTCATGACTTTTAAACAGTGGTGGTAATGGATCCGACACTCAAACAACAAGGAGGGGGATATAGTGCTGCCACCCAAATGAAGCTGATAAACAATGATAATCTCCGTCCATCCATGCGTACGTACCAGCCAAGGGTTCATCAAAGTCAAGAGGCCGGCCAGCCAAACAACAAAAATCCGTACAAATGCCACGATGTATGCAATACACGCCCTTGCCCGCCTGCCTGCCTTGCCGTCCATGCCATATGTCAACAACAAAACAACGGCATTCATCCAGACCATCCTACCCGGGTTAGAGAGGATGATGATACACAACAAAAACTCAAAATCCCTACTACTCCTCGGGAACTCCTAGGAACACCTAGACTCTTGCAGCCGTTCGAAACTCAAGAAGGATCAAAAACCACAACACCAACCAGTCGGCCGACCCACCAACCACGCGATGCCTCAGGATTCCAACCAACGCGTCAGACGCCGTCTTCGACACCCCCCAAAAACCTCCTCACCCTTCCCAGCTCTAGCTCGCCCTTCTCGCTCTCCACAGCGCGCAGCAGGTTGTCGACCACTTGCTCGACCTCGGCTTCGGGTACGCCCGTGCACAGCGCCACCACCCGCCGGTACTTGACCTCAGTGTCCCTGCTGCGGCCCCGGAGCGCCGCCACGTTCTTACGCGTCGCGTCCGCGCGGGACCTGAGGGCGGCAATGCGCGCTCGTATAATAGTCGATGGTGGCAATTCGGTGCAGGCCGCTGCCGTGGGGGCGTTAGAGTCTTCACTGCTGCCGTTAATATTGCTATTTGAGGTGGGGCTGGAGTTGACCGTCTTCTCGAGGACCGAGGAGAGCTCCGTCTCCCAGCCCCCGCCGGAAACACCATCTAGGCGCCCGTGCGTCTGTTCCAAGCGCAGCAGGCGCTTGTGTTCTTCGTCGCGTGCTCGGGCAAGGTTGACGATCTTCTGCCGGGTCAGCAATTGTGTCTTGGCGGCCGCCTGCAAGGCTTCCAACGACCGCCGCGCTTCGCCCAACTGCGTCGAAGTCGTCCTCAGCGACGCATGTAAAGAGTCCAGGTCCAGCTGCTTCTTTTTAAGTTCCGACTGGAAACTGGCCGACGTCTCGTCTAGGAGAAGCGTGATTGCTGCGAGATTGTTAGCAGCCCGCAACATGTGATATGTCGAACCAGGGCATTATAACCTGGGGAGAGGGGAAGAGCAGGATAAACTTACAGGTGATGATCTCGTCGCTGCTTTCTCTCGTCTTCTGACTATTGCCGACGACACCGATCCTGTCGGCCGCGACCATATCGCCGTTCATGCCCACGCCGTCCTCTCCGTTTATGTCGCCGCCAACCCCGAAATCCACCGGCCGCAAGCCGGCCTTGTTGGCAATGCTAGGGTCGGCTCCTACTTCGAGCAGCTGGGAAATGATGCTGCGGTTGCCGATGCGGGCGGCGATGTTGAGCGCCGTGTCGCCCGACTTGTCCTGGGCGTTGACGATCTCGCTCATGAAGCGTCCGATGCCCATCCTCTGCGCGCCCGCCGCCCCGTTCGCACCCTGGCTGCCCGGCACGCCGCCGCTGCCCTGGCGCACGACCCATTCCAGCAGGCTCTCGAGGTAATACCTGCTGGAGTGGCTACGGCCCTTGACGGCGCTGGTGACGGCGATGTGGTGCAGCACCGTACGACCCCGGTTGTCGCGAATGTCGATTGTGTTACCCAGGACGTCCAGAAGCTCGGGGAATGAAACCTGATCCGAGTTGTTGGTGACGGCTGACGCCCTCATAAGAGCCGTCTCGCCGGACGCGTTAACCCGATAGGGGCTCGCACCCGCCGATATCAGAGCCTTCAACAGCGGTATACGCGCTAGCGTCGCCGCCCAGTGTAGGGCCGTGTGGCTGCTAGCGTCGATTGGTGAATCAAGGTCTAGCGGACTCAGATTCGACAAGGCGTCATATTGCGCCTGCTCGTTAACCTCCACATTTGAGGGTAGGAAAAGACCCATTAACAAATTTCGCTTGTGCTCGGCCTCGGGCGAGACCTCGAACGGCAATGGCTGCAGGGGCGCGGCGTCGTTCTCGTGGATGTTGATACCGGCCTGTGAGTAGATGAAGGACTCGTTGGGCTCTGTGGGAGAGCCGGGGAAGTTGTTGGCGTATATCTCCATGGACTGCGAGGGGTAACCGAAACTATCCGCCGGGGTAACCACTCTCTGACGCTTTCTCGGGGGATCGTCGCCGTTGAAGATCTGGATGTTCTGCGTGGAATAAGCCGAGTCTACGTTCTGCCCATAATCTGAGACGAAACTCTGCTGGGAGTTGCCGGGGAAGTCGTCGGCATTCTGCATAGAGGACTGACGGCTGAAGCTGGGCGGCCGGGACGGGCTGTTTCGACCTCTGGGACCGGGGGATTCGAAGCGAGCTCTGCTGGCCTTGCTAATAGCAGCGACCGCATTGGACGCCGTGCTCGAGATATTCTTGAAGAAGGTACCAGATACCCCGTTGGTGCGCGCTTCGTTGTTGGCATTGTACATTCTCTTCCTCTGGGCGGCCAACGCCTGCTCCTTGGTGGGCGTATTGAAGTCGCCTCTGCCCGCGATACCCCCGTCCTGACCCATATCGTAGGTTAACAAGGGGCGCAGGAGCTCTTCGACGCCGTATTGTCGGCAGACCTCCACACCCCGCTCGAATTTGATCCATGTCCCCTGATACTTCCCGTAACCGCCCTGGACCTTCTCGTGCTCGCCCGTCTGGATCTCCTTTTCCAGAATCTTCGTGCGCTTCCCCTTATCGATATTGGCGACCTTGAGGATCTGTGTTGCGTTCAAGCAGCTATCGTGTCGGCGGCGCATGACTGCGATGCCGTTGACCTCCATCTCATACACATCGACACCTGAATATACGGCCTAGATAGTCCCGGTTAGCGAACCAGCTCGAAATTTGCCGGGGAAACCTCAAGCCTCATAGACCGGGTCTGGGCTGGACCTACGGAGTAGATCTGGGGTGCCTCATGGTTATTATTATGACCGCCACTGTGGCTATTTGCCATCCTCATGTTGGAGTCGGAAAACTGGCGAAAGTGCTGTGAGGATGGTTGGCTCATGGAGAAAGACTGTTGCGAAGATGGTTGGGACTGCGACATGTTGGCTTCTCTTGCTGCCGCAGAAGCGCCGGCGGCGTCTGGGTTGATGCTGGTACTGCCGGATGCGGAATGCTGAAATGTCGGTCGCCGATGCGGTGGGCCGGTCACGGACAAGGAGAAAGAGGATGCCGAGGCGGCTGGATTCTCGCGAAGCTGGTGATTGTCGCGATATATGTGGTGATCATGAGTTGCAACGGTCGCCAAGGCCATCAGCTGCCCTTTCTTCTTTTTCCACTTTCTTATTCTATTCTAGGCCGAGGTTTCCATCAACTAGATAGATGTATTGGCGAGATAAGCCTGGGGGGCCAGATAAAGACCTAAAGTTGAGGTCGAGGATTTGGCGGTAGATCCCTGAGCCCTTCGAACAAGTGAGGCTTGACTGGGTTTATTCGTGGAGCGAGGTACCGGCGTTATGCGCTAAAGATTGGATCGGTGGCCGGGAATTAACTCGATGATATACCTACTTTGGGTTGGGTGACAGGCAAGATGACGATGTTATTTATTATTCGTGTACGCCGATGAAGACAGTGCCCGTTATTGTTATAGTCGACCTCGGAATGAATGCAACAAGAACACAGGCGACAACGATGCCCCCCTGTATAGCGATTCGACTATGTAAGTAGGTGTTAGGTGTAGGTGTAGGTGCGGGAGTAGTATGCGTATGCGTATACGAATTCTCATAAGACACAAGTACACTCTCTTAGGCGAAGCAGATAATAATCTCACTAGCACCTCTCACAACTCATAAGAACCAATTGCGAAGACACCCGTTAAGAAGTGCACTTCAACCCGGAATCGATTACCCTGTACGAGACATGTACCGTAGGTAAGGGCAAGGTTGGTCAAAGCAAGGTACCTGACATCCAGGTGTCCGAAAAGAGGAAATCAATTAAAGATGCGCCGATTGAGCAACCGCGACCAGGAACTTGCTCAGAAATTTTGGTGGGACGAGATGGGCTGGACGTGTCAGTTTCGCGTGAGGTCGTGTCCAAGTCGCGACTGGAACCAGGAGGAGGAAAGATGAGGGAGCAAAGGACCGTGGTGGTGTACCCCTAGTATGGTTGCAAGGCTGTTGTTGTACAAGTACAATAGAGTATGTGCAGGCCTTGTAACTTCCCATACAACCCCACTGAGGTGAGTAACCATGAGGCGTAAACCACGGTGGAAACGGGAGATGTGGACGCGGTTAACGGTTAACAAGCATTACGCGAAATTATGGGGTACCAGCCGGCCACTGCGCGCTGCACGGGAAAAGACACGGTAAGGTTGTCCCTTGGGCCCTAAGTTAAACAATTCAATGTGGAACTTCAAGCACATGCTGCTACATATCGATTAGTCTACTGTAGGGCGGGGTTTTGTGAGAGCTCTGCACATCATCCAGCGTCAACTAACGCAAATGCACCTGGGCATCCAGTGCCTTGGCACATTGGCATGTTGCTTGCATTACTATCTCCGGTAGGGAATTGTAAAGCGGCAGTGGTCTCATCCCGACCAAAGAGATATGTATGTAACTTTTATGGCATTGCCAATGATAGAGCTACATACATACCTAGACACCACACACCCGACATATCATAAATGCATATCTTATCTCGATAGAACTTTAACTGCCATCAGAGAGTCGATCACTCATCATACTGTAAAATCAATCGTGCATGCTTTCCGTCCACGTATGTACTTAGACACCTCAGTGTTGTGTCTCAGTTTCGTATAGGAATCTCTCTTGACTGCGGATCATTGTTTGTCTCATCTACTCTCCCGATATACGAAATATGATAAACGATATACCTAGGATGGAATAGTAAACCGAAGATGCCTCTGCAGATACCACATCCCAACACTCCCCTCCATCTATATCGGCATCTACTCAGGGAGGCATCGTACCTACCTCCGCTCTGCCGGCCCTGGATAGCCTCGCGCATCCAGACTCGATACCGCGATTGCCAACACACGAACGACCCGAAATCTCACGTCAAAGAAGCCCATCATTATCTGCGCTACCTACGCTCCGCCAACGCCGGCCACGTCGACCGACTGTTGCATCTATGTTACCTCGCAACCGGCAGGGTCGGGAAGCGGCGTCGTCAACTGGCCACTTTATTCCTGAGCAAACGGCCACCCGAAAATACCGCCAGCCTGGAGAGCGACGTGCCCTCCAACGACCGTCCGTCGAAGGGATCATCGAAAACGCCGGCGCCGACCCTCGGGAAAAAGAGTAGTCCGGAGGCCGCCGAGGAAGGCCGCGAGCCTGACTGGCTTGACAACTGGGCCGTTGACAGGCTACACGCCGTCGCCGCCTCGCAAGTCGAGCACCAGGGCGGTGACTGGCCTCAGGCCATGCGCCGGTCCTACGATCCCAAGCGTGCGCTCCCCACCGAGAACGCCTTCGGCCGGCCCTTCCCCAAGAAGGTAGCGAGGAACAAGCTAAAACGGCACTACGCCTCCGTCCTCAAACAGCTATTACCCCCACTACCCCAAGGGGAGTGGGATCGACTGAGGGATCTGGCCAACGGGGCAGAAGGCACTGAGAACGAGATGACAACGCCGCCGAGGAGGGTCGTCGCGCGACCGACGTTGAAGGAGCCCCGCGACAAGGATCCGGAGGACTGGGACTGGGACTGGGACTGGGTGCAGTACGTCACGAAACCGGTGCGGGCCGTCGAGAGGAAGAACTCGCGGAAGATGAAGAGCCTGACGGGCGAACCGGATCAGGATCCCCGGGGTCAAGGTCGACCGATCGGCGTGCGCCTTATGAGATCGAGGAAGATACGACGAGGCATCTACGGCCGCGTCTTCGAGCTTGCGAATACCATGACCCAGAACCCTCGCTCGGGAAAGTGGACTGTCACTTGGGGAAGCAGCGAGCGGAAGTTATCGAAACCGACGGCTACGGACCTCGGAATCTTTCAGGGCGTCGACGATAGTGGGAAACTCGTGGCACCAGCTTGATCGGGTCTGGGAGAGGGTGCTTTCTGTACCACTGAGTTGTAATATACAGCATCTGCGGTAGCGAAACTCGCTACGCAAGGCGGAGAGATATCCACCCTTCGCTACCAAGCAACTAGCGACCCTACCTAGTCCAGCAACCCGGCCAGCTTCGTCAACCCCTCCCTCTCGACCCTCATGCCCACCCACTCATCCTTCTTCTTCGCACCGATGGCCTCGTAGAACTTGATGCTTGGCTCGTTCCACTTGAGCACGCTCCACTCGAGCCGCCCGCCGCCGCCGGCCTCCACCTCTCGCGCCAGCTCGACCAGCAGCCGCTTGCCGTAGCCCTTCTTGCGCTCGCTCGGCCGCACGAACAGGTCCTCGAGGTAGATGCCGTGCCGCGCCCGCCACGTGCTGTAGTTGTAAAAGTACAGCGCCATGCCCGCCGGCTCGCCCTCCTCGTTGAGGAGCAGCAGGCACCGCGCCGGCCGCGTCGGCGAGGTGGGCTCCGTGTCGGGCGACGTGGCCGTCGAGGTCACGCCTGAGGGGGCGAACGCTATCGTGGCGGATAGGGTCTCCAGGGTGGCTTCTACGGCGTCCAGCTCGTGTTCGTAATCGGCCAGTTCGCGGATCAGCTCGAGGATGGTCGGGACGTCTGTTGGGGTTGTCTGTTAACATGCGTTCGACATGGCGAAAAGGCAGAAGGCGAGTATTGTCCGTATGTAGCTAACTTACCCTCTCGCCTGGCGTGCCGGACTGTGCAAGGCGCTTCTGGCATTGTTGGAACGAGGAATTGTCTAGCTGCGCCCTGTGGTATAATGTTAAGATGGTCAATGGCAGGATCCTATGTGCTAGGTAGTTGTCTGCGTACTTTATATACGATCCTCCTACGGGGGGTTTTTATTCAACGTTCTCTGAGCCGATGTCTAGCTAGCTTGGACAATAGGGCGAGCCTTTCAGGTTGCCCGAGTTGAGCCGAGCTTCGCGGGGTCCTGCTGTGGGGTAGCTATCGATACATGCCGGTCTAATCATCGTTGATGCGCATAGGTATACTGGATAACTGTTGGACTGCTCTCTGGTTTATTCACATGAAAACACCTTCATGGATGGTGGCAGGCGCTCTAACGTACGATAGATATGGACATGTTCGGAGGGACGTTTAGAGAATTAGAAGGTGGCGAGGAATAAAAAGCAATGAAGCGAACAGCAAAACTTCCGCGACTCGCTCCCTACTCACACACCCACTCGCAAAATTTAAGTGAGTTTACCAAGGTACGTACGCTCATACGCTCACTATCTGCTGAGACCAACTCAGACGGATTCGAGGAATGCAGACAGACGGCACTTGCCGATAAGCCGGAGAAGACGCGAAAAAATGAAATTCGAAGCATTACAATGCAAGGTCGATCCCGGGATCGAACCGGGGCTTCGGGAATTCCCTCTCAGGGTGAACTGAGAATGTGGGTGCACGTTTCCGAATGTGCTAGTTCACACTTCAGAATCCCACGTCCTGACCACTAGACTAATCAACCGATGGTGACCCGTTTTTGGGTTAATTATTATAGTGTGCCAAAACTATGCGGAATAGGGGGCCTAGGGTAAAGGAGTTCGGGTAACATTCTGCAAGTTGAGTCACGTGGCTGTTTAAAAAGATAGGAGATAATTACTGCGATGTGGGACCGCAGTTTGATCGTGTCGCCTGGGCCCTGGCTGCGCGTGTCGGCTACTACCACATCGATGAATGAATGGCCTTGCTCTATGACACACGTAAGACGAAACTCGTGGCATATGCTAACAGTGTATAATCTGTTATCTGTGGAGTATACGAGGAAAAGCAGCTGGATCGTCCACGACAGAGGCCGTGCCGAAGTAATAACCTGTTTCAGGATATCTCTGCAGAAACACGGCCCCGTCACCAAAGGTATGCCTCTGGGAACAGGAGAGCCCGCTGGCCTTTAGCGCTAGCCATATTCTTAGCTGGCAAGTGACACGATGTTGGGACTCATCGTCCACCCGTTCACTTTCGTAGTTATATAACCGCTAGACGTTAGGCATCAAATCATCGCTGCGCCGGATGCATGATTCGTAACGGCTTATATCATCCCGCCCCGAGGCGCCAGAGCACGCAGGCTACAAGCCGTTCGCGTGCGTCGATCCTCGGTCATCCAAGCATCTACCAATAATGCCATGGTGTCAGTCCGTGCTTGATCTTGCTGATTGTAGGAATCAATCTCAATCTCAGGGGCTTCAAATTTGAGTCGTCTAGCAAGCTTTACGCAAAGATTCCTAGCATGAAGCAGGGGTATACTTAGGAGGATGCGAATCGGTCTCATCAATCCAACTTAATCTTTACAACCCATCTTTATGTTGCATGTCCACGTGTGATACGGTTGCACGTTGTGGTAGGCCACGCCTAATGATATGGAAATCTAAATATCGTACGAACGGAAGCGTAGAGTCCGAGTAACAGCTCCCACACGACTTTCAGGCGGTACGACGCCACGGAGCTAATAATACATAGGTGGCTTCTGCTACCTTCGCCATGCCTTCATATCGTAAAGAGGACGTTGTCGTCTGCGCAATTCTTGGTGGCTTGGAAGGAGACGACTGCTAAGCAAGCACTAGGATGATTGTAGCTATTCCGCCAGCACCTTGGATCTGAGAGGAGACCACAAATAGATAAGTACGAGGAACGCGGCGAGACATATCTGACACTATAACCAATATATGAAAGGGTTATTCTTTCACTTTGCCTCGGGTTGAGTTATTGCTACTGAATGTATCAAACATGCTGTCAAGATTAGGATACGCCCATAACGTACAAACTTCAACACAGGTCAAATTAACAAGAACTTCGAATCTCCTCCCTTTAATTACCTTATTATCCATTTTGTGTCTACGATACCCTTCTACCCACGGTGTATACGCGGTGTGTGTTCCGTACTTTTCTACTGGAGAAAGTCTGGAAAGTTACTCCACTACTCGTATCCCTCGTCTTGGAGTAATACTTCTGCATAGGTAATGTAGTAAGCGCTAGCTCGCTGTTTCAGATATATGCGGTGCAGAGATGCTTTCTTTCCACGCTACAAAATCTAGAAAGCTTCTGATTACATGGATTCGCTTCCCGGAACTCGCCGAGATACAAGCCAATCATGACCAGGAAGTTGGCAAAAGTTTATGGATCTTGTGGGGAGAGGCAGCATAGACCGTTTTGGACCATCCGAGGCGTCCGTGTTTCCTCGAACAACGTTGGATCGCATAGGATAAGAACGAGGTGACCATCTAAACTGGACCAGCCCCGTCTAGACAGTGGTTGAGATTGTAATTAGGTTGTCTTAAACCCTCCAATTCGGAAGTGATATGAATCGCCAAGGAGGCACAACACGGGCGGTATCACGGTAGCCACAATACATCACGGAGTAATGGCACAAGGATCGAGAGCGAGAGATAACATTGGAAGACGGCGTTGATCGGAGTGTCAGAAGCAGATGGTATCACATGGTGGTTCGGCTACTAAAAGAAGCAGGAACGCCCTACAAGCGCTTGGAGGACGGTTGGATTTTACTCGCTTGACGCCGCCAATCTCCTAATGGCAGAATTCTCGAGAATCGGGAACTCGCCGACCTTCTGAATGTCCTTCCCCATAAACCGGTCTGTATGTTTGCCCATGGCTAGTTCCGTCAAGACCCGCCCAAGCTCTTCCGTGGGACTATGTAGCTTAGGTAGCCCCACCCTAATGGCTGGACCGAGAACTGCACGTCCGATTCCTATGGAAAAGGATGGTGTGGGAATGTAAGGTTTGATGGCGTCGTGGGCAGCAGGATCTATGGCTGCAGGCCGAGTAGACATGGCGTGGAACCACGGGTTCGTCTTCCTCATCTCGGCCAACACCAGTTCGGTTTCGCCTTTTACCCGGGCGAAGATGGGCGAGAATCGGCCCGGCTCCAACGTCGCGCCGTTGCCAGACACGTAAACGAAACTGAAGGGCTCGTTCTCTGAGGCCAGCGTCTGGAAAGCCTCCGACGCCGCCAAAGCGTAGTCCTTCGTGATCTTGATATAGTCCCTGCAATTGCGTAAGCCACGGTCAAACCGCCTATGCAGAGACGACACGAGATGCTCGCTCACTCTTTGCCGACTTGGGTCTGACTGATTCCGAGAGCCCACACACACCCCCTGGCTCCCCGTAACTGCGACAGCAATTCGGAATCGTACTTCTCGAAATCTTTGTGGACGATCACGTGAATGCGCGGGTCTTGCGCGTCCTCGGCCATCTTGACCGGCCTCCGGCTAAGGATGGAGATTTTGGTGATATCCTTCATCTTGATCATGGCGTCTAAGACGCCGGAGCCGGTAAGGCCCGTCGCGCCTGTGAGGATGAGATGCATGTCTGGACTAGATATTTCAGTTGGTAACTCGGTCAGGTTGCAATGAAAGTCAGCAGAGCAGAGGTACAAAACTTCTCATTCGCATTCCTAAGCATATGATTTCGTTCTCATTCACAGACTTCTGATATTCATCCGTTTCCATCAGCAGTTAGGTACACGGGAAGCTTTATATGCATATTCACGGGTTACAGGCAGCGTTGCATGGAACCATGAGAAAACATGTAGGGCATGCTGTGGCCTTCGATCAGACTCGACAAGGTCAACCTCCGCAGTCCGCTAAAGTCCGCAACGTTGACCCACAGGGGTCTCACCTGCATAAACTCCGACGGTTACGGCCACGCAGAGCCGATTTCTGGATCGGATTTTGGAGGTAAAAGATACAAAAAAATGTACCAGAAGGAGAAGGCGCTGTGGGTCCCTGCCTGCTTCGTATATCTGGTATGAATGGTGTCCGTACTGCTTTGTAGGCGGTATGCCAACTATCTACAGGCGCGCGGGTTCGGCGAGTCTGCCAAAGGGTCAAATTACTCACTTCTCTGTTGCACAGCGCAGCAAACAGTCCATGGACGCCCTGAAGCCCTTGAAGCATTAAAGCCCGACCGACGACAAAAGAAAAGGCGGTGCCAAAGCGTCAAATTACGCGGAAGTCCCTTTTTAAAAAAAAAAAAAAAATTTTTTCTTTCCATTTCAATTCTTTTTTAGGATTTTCTATATTGTAATCGCGTGCAGTAGTTTAGGAAATTACGGTGTAAACGCATAGACGGATAGTGGCATACTGGTTGAATGTAATATAATGTCTTGATGGATAAGTACATCAAGTGCATGTCTCGCAAAATGGGTCGTGCAGATCGAAAAGCGGGTATTTTCAACCCTTTAGCAGAATCACGGAATTCGCACATGCCACTATCACCTGTCGCCCATTTTAGTTATTACCATTTAGCAATGAATTTAAGAGACCTTGAAAACTCGTGCATTGCATTTGCATAAGAACGGCTAGCACCACCCGTACGCAACTATGTATGGGGCGGTAATTAGCATAAAGATTTCTCCAGCTACCCTAAACCAAGCTAAAACAATTCCCAATACAACATCCATTACCACCTTAATCCTTACACAACGTTATAGGATATTCAATGCGAAAGGCCTGTCGATATTGAATCCTTTTGAATGCACGCTCCCACCAACCATGGACCAAATGAAAAGTTCTCAAGAGGTAACAAGCTATTTACGAGAGACGCATTTCCTCTTATAAATGAGACGCTATGAAAGCCCAAGCGCTCCTCCAAAGATAGATTATCACGTGACCGCCCGCCTTGCTTTTCGTCTACCCTAGCGCTAAAAGGCCCCGGGTCGTGATCCTGGGACTGCAGGGGGGCGACGGCTCGTGCGGGGGATTGTCCTTGAAATAACAGGAGGCTAACCCGGCGCCAACGTAACACTGCCTTGTCAAAAGAGGGCCTACTTCATAAACAAATATGAATCCGCGCTGTTTTTGAGGAAGAGTGTTGTCCAAATGTATCTTATGATCTCTCGGTTCAGTTGTAATGACCGGTAACGCTGCTCAGAGCTCAAGCGCAGACAAAAGGGATGAACAGCGCCTCGCCTCGTGTAAGCGAAATTTACCGACTTATCCGACACGACTCGTCCCTAATTAAACCACTCTAAAATTTGGACGAACCTAACATTGACAATCCACGGCAGGCTTCAATTGCAAACGTTCCAAGTTAAAATGCGTCCGAACGAGCGGGACCGATCCCACGTGCGTTAGGTGCCGACAGCGTGGGATCGACTGTGCGGCTCCAGCGTATCACGTGGGTCGACATAAAGGGGTCAAGAAGTGGGTTCGAGCAATGAGGCGCCAAACCTTGAGCGCCTGTGGGCTGATGTCTTCGTACTAGTAAACATTCCGGGCTGGAGAAGGCCGTGATCCAGATCGAGCAGGCGTTGAAGAGGTCAAGCCGCAGCGGAGCGGATCAGATTCAAAATGCAGAACAAGCCTCGGAACTGCGCTACCTGCTGGAGAGGAGCCGAGAACTCCTGAAGTCTGAGAACAGGAGATATTCCATATCTAACAGCGGAGCCGAGCAGCACCAGGCGACATCGTCTCCTCATCAAACTACGGCTTCGCAAGAGACGCCGCCTTCGCAGGCCGGATCTCGCGAAGGCGCTTCGGCCCTGGGCATCGAAGATGAGCATCTCAACCTGGATGATGCGGAGAACCCCTTACAGTTACTCGCCCGGACGTCAGAGCTATTGTCATCGATAGAACCCCAACAACCTCTCGTTACCACGTCTGCCAGCAATTCACAAAAGCCTGGTTCCGCTCGGCGCAACGACCTGCAGAGGTTCTTCGGAAGTTTCCAGCCAAGACTGGACGTCGGAGAGGACTTGGATCCCATAGAGCTGGGACTCCTCACGCTCGCCGAGGCCGAAACATTGTTTGCTTAGTAAGTACTACCCGCGGCCCATCGAGCTTCTCCACTTGTTAACGAAGCATGCCTCAGCTTCTTCGACAAACTCTCACATACTCGCTGGGGCATAGATCCGGTAATACATACGGTCGACTTCGTCCGGAGCCGCTCGGCTTTTCTTCTCACCTCTATAGCCGCTGCCTCTGCCCTATTTTCGCCGTCTCTGGATGCCCTGTACAAACGACTCTCCAACCACCGGCAGAAGCTGGCGAGCCTCATAGTCGCGAACCGGTACAAGTCCGTGGAGATCGTACTAGCCTTCATGGTCAACGTGCCTTGGATTTCCGCCGGAGAGCACTGGGCCGACGACGAGACCTCGACTTACATCTCGATGGCCTTGATGATCGCGCTGGATCTGTCACTGAACAAGATTATCCTCCCGTCCTCCGACGAGCCGCGGACCCCGAGGGACAACGTCGCCACCTCGGATTGTATCTCCGCGAGGAAAGCACTCTATGTTGACGGATTTATCGACGTCGACCCGAGCTCCTTAATGGGAAGAAGGCTTCTGCGGAGGAGGGAACGAACGTGGCTGTCGTTATTCGTGCTCGAGAGAGGGTGATGCCGCCTCTTCCCCATCTTCGCCGTGGAGAGCTCTAGACTAATAGGGAGTAGTGTATGCCTAGCAAGAGGAAGGACGTACGTCCTCCCTGTTTCGCCTCTTATCGAGACTTGCGACCAATGGCATCTCTCCGATGTAGCCGACAGGTGGGATGGCTCGATAGTTTCCGTCGCAGTTATGCGTAGAGACTTGGTACGCTCGAGCCTCGTCTAACTAAGTTATTTGCTTTAACTAACAATGAGCCTGATCGTAGGCGAACCTGATCGCAAGGGTCAGGACGATATGCGACAGTTACAGCGACGGCACCAATAGCGAAGCAGGCGTAGTGGACATGTATGTGCTTCATGTCGCCTCTAGCACCCGACTAACACTTGCTGACTTGGAATTGATAGGCTGAAACACGAAATCACCTTGTTCTTTGACAGATGGTATCAGACCTGGCCGTTACAGATTGGCGATCGAGAGCGTAAGTCTCACGTGACCAGTTTATGAACAAATTTGTGCTGACAAGCCATCCCAGAGCTTGCGCTACCCCCCTATGTCGAGATATTAGCTTCGCATACGCGACTGTCGATGTATTCCAGCGTGATCAACCATTCTACGGCGCCCGTCGCAGCTCGCCATTACTTTCGCGCTGCCGGTCTCTCGTCTGCACTGAACGTGCTACGGGTCGCCGTACAAGGCGAGGGGCAACTCAGATCTATGCCGAACAACACCGCCATCATGATATCATTTGCTGCCTGCTTCGCGCTGCGAGTTAGCACCGTCGCGGACGGCCGTGGATCGAGCCTAGCTCCCAGCATCAGGACCTTGATCGCGGAGACTACAGACGTCTTAGAGAGGATCGGCTCGATGCCCGTCCAGAGAAAGGGGCTCTCAGTGTTGTTCGCGGCGCAGCTCAGGTCGATCCTCAAGCTGGCCTCGCGGTCCTCGGAAACCATGAGGCATCTTCCCGACCCCGCCAGAGAAGCTCACAGCGGCGGTTCCGTATATACCGACTTGGGCGGCGTAACACACGTCGCCCACCACCAGGGATCTATACAACAGCAACAAATGGACATGTCCGCCTCCCAAATGCCGACGAACTACTTGATGTTTTCTACCATGTCTAACGACCAGCTGAACGATGTCATAAATAATACGAATGTGGGGCTGGACGCGAACTGGGACGATTTCCAGTTCCAGAATGGCACTGATCTGGATTGGATGGACTGGTCGACATTTACATGATTGGGCTACTTCTTCTGTGCGGCCGACATTATTGACGGATTTGTAATTATCAGCTTATGCTATTGGATAAGGATCACACATCGGGAACGGAGCTCTGGGATTTTGACGATATTGACTCGTAGGTACTCGGCGAGATATTGAAATTATATTTTTAGTACTTTTAATTTGGGGGACTTCTTATTACTACGCAGTTGATATGTTCAGTAGAAGAGAGGCGCGATGGGAAACTGAATACGTCCACTATGCCTTTAAATTCGCTGCCCCTATGTAGCATTAGTAATGTCTGAATGTGGTCTTCCTGACTTCTATACCTTCTAGGAGTCGAGCGGCTTGAATGCGCTACACTTACCGTGAAAACAGACGCCATCGAGTATGGAATGACGGACCAGAGCTGGGTTTGGGATGCAGTATATCCCATGCCGCGGTGATTGTCGGCAGCTGATTACCGTCAGCCAGAAGGTACCTACATCTCCGACGGGCTGGATAGGCCTGCAAGAAGACCAAACGAGTACAGGCGGTTCAGGATACTGCAATGGGCGCAGACGGCCAGCCAACTCGGCGGGGTCAAGGCCCCGCGAGCCACTTGAGCCCATGAGGATTTCTCGCCGACCTTCCTATAGACCGGTGCAAGCTAACAACAGCACCTTCCCCAAATAGCCATGGATCCTCACCTCTCGCCCTTCACTCCCCTCTCATAGGTGGAGTAGTCGGTTCAGGGCGAATTGGGAGGAGGAAATACGTCAAGATGCCCACAGTAACGGCTTACCAGAACGCTCAGGCACGATTACCTAGGGTTAGCGTGTAACGATTCGCTCACTAGGAGACCTTCGATGACGAAATCCATCTCCAGCTGTTGAGGCCGCCTCGGTCGCCTATTTCAGGCGATACCGCGAGCAAGCAGTGCTGTTATTGTCAAAATCACACAGCATAATGGACATCAAAGACACGGGAGGCGTCTCACCACCAAAGCCGCTGGGCAGGGAAGCGGCCGTATAGAGTATTCCATTTCGCAAACCAAGTTCGGTGCGCGTGTAAATGCCACTTAGGTATAGGATCTGTTGGCGCGTTGTTAGTAGGCGGCCCTTTAGACAAATATTGCATGGGCGCTGCCGTACCAACCCGGGAAATAGCCGCCCCGGCCGTGCCTAATAGGGCGCGGACCGTGACGAATTGAATAAGTTGCGAATCTAGGGTCCTCGGGTTTAGTTGAAGTTCAAGTCCCAGGATGTAGATTCCATAGAGAGGGAAGAGAGGTTGGTACGAAACCAGAGCACATCGATACAACCCCCATGCAAAGTAGGAACGGGAAGCCAGATCTTCGGCGTTACACTCTTCAGATGCGATTACTGGGTAGTTCACCGATACTTGGATTGGGTTTGCTACGAGGGGCAAACACATCATCGACGTTGTCTAAGCCTGCAACCAGACCAGAGCAGGCTCCGTAGCTAGTGATACGATACAAGGAAGCCAAGGAGCCGGTTTTGGTCCTCAGGCGGGCTTGGGCCAGATACATGAGCCACCCCCTAATTCCTAGTTACTATATTGTCACATAAAATTAAGAAACGAAAAGAGCGGAACAAAATAATCATCAGGATTTGCTTTCATAGGATATTTATTAGTGATTATTTGTAACTAGGATCTATTACTTAATTTTCGTAGTCCGGCTGCTGGACATGGGGCTCAACTATTATATCCATAATCTGCCAGGCTACGATGGGGGACAGAACTTCCGGAAGGCGGCAGAGGGGCCCTGTACAGTGGACATAGCGACATCTTAGGGCGTGGGAGTGGCGGCGAACTCTGGCCGGCGCGGACGACGATGGATCGGCCAAATGCCGGCGGCGTGTGTTCCGGCTGGTCGGACGGCGGCATATTGCGGTAGTTCTGACAGGTACCCTGGGAGTGGTCCTCGTCCTCGTCGTCGAGATCGGAGTCGGCGATGTGGGTCCGACCCCAACGTTACCGGATGGTGGCAGACTGGAAACCTCGGACGCGCCCAATACTTGCAGGCGCTTCGAGGGGTCCCGTGGCGTCGGGAGACCCTCGTCCGTCAACTGGTCAGAGTCGCTGGCCGCGCTGCGAGACTCGTACATGGAGAATTGTGAGGACCCAGCGGCTACACTGGGGTCGAAGTTCGGCATAGCCTTGAATAGATTCAGGCTCGAGGCATCGTCCTCGCCATCGGTGGCGTCCTCGACCACAGGGACTTGGCATGGCGGGGTTGACGACCAGGAGAACGGGGCCGGGAGCCGGACGGATGGCGAAGTGGAGGTCTCAAAGACTGCTCGAGACGCAGCCTGGAAGAGTTGTTGACTGGAATCCCGTCCGAAGTTGGGCTTAACTTTGAACACGTCCAGGTTCGAAGAGTCATACTCGTTATCGGTGGCGTCTTGTGCCGCAGGGGCCTGGTAGGAGGGTGGCGATAATGACGGGGAGGGGACCAGGGGCCGGGCGGACCGTGCAGTGGGGGTTTCGAAGGCCGCTCGAGACACAACCTAGAAAACCTGTTGACTAGACTCCTGCCCGAAGTCCGGCTGCCTGACCCTCCGCTGATAGATGATGGCCGTGAGTAGGCGTCCTTGTCCGCATTGTCGTGCTGGACAACGGGCCCATGAACGGGTCGTCGACCTGAAATCCGCAGCCAGGGGAACGCTACCAATGTTAATGCGGGGTCTGCCCTTGTAGTTCTCACGTGGGAAGTGGGAGACCGATTGGCGGATCGCTCGACAAGGTTCCAACCCGATGCCAGAGAGTGAACGGCGCATTGGAGCGGGGATCTGGCCGTTCCCGCGAGAGTCGTAGACGTCATCCTCGATGTCAAAGTTCATGGCAAAGCCAGAACCAGGTCTCTGGCCAAAATAGTTGAGCCACCTTTATATCAGTAACTGAAAAATGGGAATCGGATAATAAGGAGGGGTCGTTGATAGTATTCTGTTAACTAATAACGGTTAAGAAGGATTTTTGATTATTCGGACTCTACTGGGAATAGAATTCTCTCGGAATATATCGCTAGACGCCCCCAAGGCGTTAGTACTGGGTAAGTTGGTGGTGCTGACGCCTTGTGGCCATCTAGAAGATAGATGGCAGTGATGGGATACATCCAGATGGTGGGAAGTGGCTCAACTATTATGGCCAAAGCCTACCAGGCTAGAACCGGATCAGTGGCCAGCCACACGACTCAGTGGAATTAAGTACGAACCCACACTGGCCGCCTGGTCTCGACGCGGCACAGGAGGCAACGACAGGGGCGGAGCGAGGCTGGCCCGGCGGTCGAAAAGCATTGGGCGGACCAGCCGGATGGTGTGGAGTAGTATCCATACGCCATTGGGCAGTACTGTAGGGCCCGGAATCTAACAAAAAGCAGGTCACCCACGATATCACCAAGGGGACCGAGATCGCTGGAGTAGTTGGGAGAAGGAAAGAAACCAACCGAGGAGTGCAGTCAGCTTGCGGCGCTTTGGTGCATGGTCAATTACCGCAGGGGGTTCCGGATTGCCGTGAGCAGCCAGGGACTTCTTGAACACCTTGAGCCTTGCGTTGTTCTCGGCCTCAAGCTGTTTCTCGGCGACCTTACGCTTGATATCGGGGATCTCGACATCTCTGAGCCTCTGGATGTCCTCTTGATTTCGGACGCGGTCTGAAGCTCGAGAGAACTTATCACGACGCTATTCGTCTTGGAGTTCTTCGTAGTTCTTTCTCCTTACTATCGAGTGCCCTCTCCAGCCTCTCAAGGCTTTTGAAGGTTGTAAAGGCGAGTGCAGGTGGTGTGGGATCCATTACGTGCGAGGGATTGCTCTCTTACGACTGGTGTAGTGATGCCAGGGTGAACTAGAACAGAGCTTGGAATAGATGGAAATGGATGGATGGAATAGGTCAGGATGCTGGGGAAACAATTCGGAATTCGTAGGCATGGTGGCTCAGGTTGTGGAAGAGGAGAGAGATGAAGGGGGGATTCTTCGTGGGGGACGGCCAGAGTTCCTGGGTCTCGAGGGCCCCAGCTCATGTCTCGAAGATGGAAAGGCACTTCCCGCAGGCCTGGAATCAAAGAGCACCGCCATTTTGACGTATGGACGGCAGTTGCGCTCGCTTTCTCGTCAGTTGTGGCGTGCTGCGTGTTCCTGATGTCATCCTCAGTTACATGGTAAGACCCATGCATCCTCAATTGCGAAGCAAAGAGCAATGGTCCACGATAGTTGAGCAGCCCAAGACCTCCAGGGCTGCATCCACATCTAGAGGGCCACAAAAAGGGGGACGAGCTCATATGGCCAGAAGCCGTCATCGTGTTCCGACGATCTTCGTGTCCGCGGTATCATCATGCTCCACACCTTGCCGATCCCCATCGTCGGCTATGCGGTAATTACGAACATCCAAGGCCAGCCGCACGTCAAGTACGGAATGACGACGGTTCTCAGGGCAACTGGCCTCTACCGTAGCGTGCTGCCAGTCCTGGGATGGTTAAGCGATGGTCTTCGTCGCCCGGAGCCATATGACAGGTTGGATAGATATAGATAAAGGCAAGAATGCATCTTCAAACATGTATGTGTTTAGAGTGACGACATGGAACAAACGAAGCAGGTGTGGAGATGTATATCAGCCTTTTGGAAAACCATATTCTTGCAGAACTACATAATCGAGCTGTACGTACTTTGTACAGGACTAATTAGTCTTGGCTCGTACAAACCCCAAAGGCAGATCGAAGTCCAACTCCTCCGCATGCGGCTCCAAATCCCCCTTCATGGAACCCCAATGAAATATGCCCGAAGCTACATTATGTAGGGATCATCGTCAAGAGCCAAGACTATTTGCCGCTTGGCACTTAAATGTCTTGGATCCACTGGATCAAACGACTCCAACTTGGGCCTTTGCTCCATCGCTATATAATCAGTCCGAAATGGATTACTGACAACACCTTGAAACATCTTGATACTGGGACATAATCTACTTGAGATTCCGGGGGATATTGAAAATTGGCATATAGAATTATACACTCTAGCGAAGGACCAGTACGAGTAAGCGATTGTCTGCATCCTTAGCACTGAGGTGAGTGACATCAGGACCCTGGGAATACTAGTAGGATCGGGGAAGATGTCTCCAAACTTGCTCGGATATTCAAGAACGTCCGAGTTTCAATCCCCGCTAAGCACCGAGGCATTCCGTTTGCGCGAAACGTCCAGGGCCGTTTGAATCCCGCGATGTGGCTATTGCCGTAGGTACAAATTAGCTTCCTTGTACTAAATATCCTTTCGCCAAGGCCATGATAATCTCGCGGTAATCAGAATCTCATTCGGTCGTTTCTGCCATTCCGTTCGCTGTCGTTGCTGTCGCGCTGCGGTCTTGTTGTACCTGCTAAGATGTCGAGGCTCTCGGATGCCGTGAAGGCACTCATCAACGCCGGCCATGCGAAGCCCGGATACACTCGCGCATCTGCCGACGTGCAACCCGCGCTGGCTAAGTTCGCTAGCTCCGCGAATGAGAAGAGAGTCGGCCTACCGGCTTGGGTCACGCTGTCGGTATGGGATTTACCGTTTGTCGAATTGAGATTCCCCTATTCCGTTTGAGGCATGAGAACAGATCGCTGACGAGACTCTCTTCGTACTGATCAGACAGCCGTGTCGGCGACGTTGAACTGCCCTGAAGCGATGACGTCCATATTCCACCTAGCCAACTCGAGCGATTCGCAGCGCGCTCCCGTACAGAACGCAGAGCTCATCCGCGAGGTGGGGTTGAAGTGCATCTCCTTCAACGGCATCCCGCGCTCCATCAACACCCTCGGCGCCTTCTACGGCAGCCTCCCCTCCGACGTTGCGTCCTCCCTGTCCACGACGACGACGCGCGAGTACACGGCGGCCAACGTTGAGGCGCGCAAGAAGGACGGCCTCGCCCTCTGGGACCAGATCTATCTCGGCTTCGAGCGCAAGCTTCTCGACAAGCTGGCCCAGTCGCACCCCGACCTGCCCGTGCACATCCTCAACGGCCACTATGGGAACCTGCTCTCCGACCCGCGCGGCAAGGACACGGGCGCCAACGTCGGGCGGGTCCTGACGAGCCTCGTTGCCATCGCCTGCCTGCGCTCCCAGACTGGCGTTGGACCGCAGGTCACGAGCCACGTCTTCGGCCTGCGCAAGGCCTACGAGAACGGGGACGCCCACGCCGAGGGCCAGGAGCCCATCGAGGGCGGCGAGTGGCTGGCGAGCAACGACGGCAACATATGGATGCTGGAGAACATAGACAAGCTGGTCAATGTCATCTCTGCTGGCGAGGGCACGACTTTCGCGCCCGGAATGCGAGCTAAGCTCTAGGCCGGCAACTGTATTTTGTTTGCTTGTCCGTGCATGGTCTTGTAGATTAGATGGCCCTGTATCATAATGATGATAACGCATGAATAGAGATGCTGTACATATTTACCTAATGCTTTTATAAAATGAAGTATCTATTGGATGAGCACCGCGTTGAAACTGACACAACTAGTCGACTGTTGGATCAATTAGTCTTTAGAACCAATAAATGCCTTCCTATATGCTGCATGCTTTATATAGCACACAATACATGTCCTCGCTGGTACATCGAACAATGCGAAAAGAACTCCGGCTCATGTCACCAGGACTGCCTCGTATTATATAAGTACACTCATCTAGAATGTGCTAACATCTTCCGCAACCTCAAAGTCCGCATCGGTGTTCTTCCTGACGGTTTCGACGTCAACCCCCTCCGCCAGTTCGGTGAGGGTCAAGCCCCCTTTCACGCGATCGACCTGGAAGACGCATAGGTCCGTGATGATGGTGCTGACGACGCCCTTGCCCGTCAGCGGCAGCTTGCAGTCCTGCACGATCTTGCTCTTCCCCTTCTTGTCGACGTGCTCCGTCGCTACCACGATCTTGGTCTGATCCGGGTTCGACACCAGGTCCATGGCACCGCCCATGCCCTTGAACACCTTTCCGGGAATCATGTAGTTGGCCAGATCGCCCGACGCGGAGACCTGGAACGCGCCCAGGATGGAGACGTCAACGTGGCCGCCGCGGATCATGGCGAACGACTCGGCCGAGTCAAAGATCGACGCGCCGGGTAGCAGGGTAACGGTCTCCTTGCCAGCGTTGATGAGGTCCGCGTCGGCTTCCTCTTCCGTCGCCGGGTACGGGCCCATGCCCAAGATGCCGTTCTCGGACTGCAGCCAGACCTTGGTGTTCTCGGGCACGTAAGAGGCGGCCAGGGTGGGAATCCCGACGCCGAGATTCACATAGTATCCGTCCTTCAGCTCCTTCGCAGCGCGCATGGCGATGCGGTTCCTCGAGTCCGGTTTGCCAGTCTTCCAAGCGTCATTGGGCGGCGCGGTCTTCAGGTTTTCGATGGCCTTCGGCGCCGTAGCGGGCACGATGCGGTCGACGAAGATGCCCGGCAGGTCGACGCTATCCGGATCGATGGATCCGATCGGCACGATGTTCTCCGCCTCGACGATGGCCACACGAGCAGCCTTGGCCATTAGACCGGCATATGTCTTGGTAGTATATCTGAATTAGGGTTAGGCCCTGGGGTTCGTTTCGTGAGAGAGATTCGGTATCGAGCGACTACTGACTTAAACACGCAGTTGCCTGCCTCATCCACCTTCCACGCGCGTAAGATGGCGACGTCACCCGGCAGTGCGGTTTCCATGATGTAAGACTTGCCGTTGAAGATCCTCGACTCCTTGGGCTTGCCCTTCTCGAGGATGCCATTGGGGGTAAACCTCGCAGGTATCTCGCCCGTCTCTACGAATGTCCCTAAGCCGCTCCGTTAGCTCCGCCCACCCGCTTGGAGCGCCCGAGTGGGTTATCGGGTCAAGTATGCTTACTGCTACCGGTAGATGTGTAGAATGCTGGGATGCCTGCTCCTGCGGCGCGCAACTTCTCGGCGAGCGTGCCCTGCGGACATAGCTCCACGGCTATCTCGCCCGACAGGTACTGCTTCTCTAATTCCTTGTTCGACCCCAGGTACGAGAGCATGATCCGGCTCAGGCGTCCATCCCGAGTGAGCAGAGCGAGTCCGTTGGGACCCGAGCCTGCATTGTTTGACACGGCCGTGAGGTTCTTTAGTCCTTTTCGGTGAATAGCCTGGATGAGGGTCTCTGTCGCAGTTGTCTCGTTAGCGAGCAGGCGACAACAAAACTACACCCTAACTCGCTTAGGAGAAGACGTCTTACCGGCTACCCCGCATAGCCCAAAGCCGGCGCTGAGGATCACGGAGCCGTCCTCGATGTCGGCTACAGCCTCGTCCGCAGACTTGAAGACCTTGGAACCGCCGCGCTTAGGCTTCGGCCCGGGCCTGTCGGTCGAGTAAAACGCTCTCCAGAGGAATGGAGAGAACTTGGCATATTGTTTCGAGCTGGGTACCGCCCAGGAATACGAGAACCGGACCGCAGCCCGCAAGTAGACGCTTCGCGACTGCACCATCTCGACAGTCAACGATTAATCCCCGAACCTCTTACCTGGGCGTATCTGAGTCTCATCCTAAACCGCGAGGCCAGCTGGTTTTATCGTGATAAAGTCGGAACGTGACCCCTCGGTCCTTTCAAGGGCAATCCGTTAGCGAATGGCTCTCGGCAGTTTCTAAATGGCCGACCGACCTAGGTACCGTACACAACTTCCCATCATTCGGCTCAATTGGAACCGCGATCTGCGGGGAGCTCAGGTGATTTTGATTCGCGTAATATGCCCTCGACTGCTATTTACTACTTACATTACCTTCAATTGCTGTTGTCCTATAATAAACAGGGGTATTTAATGTTAATTTCTCCACTCGATGCCGCATTTGCTTTACAAAGGTAAAATGTAAAAGCCCATGGAAATAGTACGGGAAATATATATTAATTATCGTTGCTATAATTAAATAGCTGCTTAAGTACAGTGTTTTATTACAAGCTATTCTTTTTTATTTAATGCGAATTTAACACCGTTTAAAGCTATTTGAAAGTTAAATATAATGGATTTAAACGACTATATTTTTTTAAAAAAAATATAACGCCTTTATTATACTATTTCGAACGGCGGATTGACTTTAATAACGCTAATAACAAGTTTTAAAGATTCCCGTTGCAATTATCACTATTATAGCAATGGTGGAAAACAGCAGAAGAATTAACAATGTTACTTTGGATACGAATTGTACTGGGATTGGCCAGTGTCTGGTGACCTGGTGGAGAAACTAACACTAGATACCTCTGTTTATTGTATGCAGTAAGCATCCGAACAACCACGTATCGTACATAGTAGACGAAGCCTATGAGGTCACTGCGGAGCAGGGGAATGAGGGGGCAGAAGGGAGTTCATGTATCTGCGGCCCGTGGCCATTGGTATGGACAATCGTCGAATCCATCCATATATTTCTGTCAGATATGCGGTACATCAGTTGCGTTGTTATGCCCTCGTTTAACATACTGGGGTTGCGAAGGGAGTGTACGAGGTTTATCACGTCGCGATTTTTATGGGATCCGACCCATATTTCCCAATAGGAAAGTTAATTCAACGAGCAATATGTGGTTCGTGTTTCTGGGTCCGATGGGTCCTAAATGGCGTATGCGTATTGGTCCGTCTCTTAAACACCTGCTAGGTTGGATGGCCCGTGCGAGGATTGGCAATGCCCTGGAGCCCTGGAGTTCCTGCTGCCCTGGCTTTTGCCCCTGAGCTTATCGTCGACTCCTGACCTCATCACCAACCTGACCTTATCGCCAACCTGACCTTATCGCCAACCTGACCTTATCGCCAACCTGACCTAACTAAGCTGACCTTTGTCGCCAACTTTATCGTCGACCTGGCTACCCGTTGGAAACCTGGCTAACCGCCGACCTGGAAGCCCTGTAAGCTATGTAAGCCCCTGGCTAATTGGAAGGGGGACGTAATGCGCCGTTGACTTGACCGTCGATCTGACCGTCGACCTGGAAGCCTTGGAAGCCTTGGGCCGTCGACCTGGCTAACCGTCGAATAAAAAACGAGCGGCTCCCCCTGGTGCGTGGGGTAGGGAGGGGAGTCCGCGTATGAAAGCAACTGTTTTGCAACCATCGACCTAATTAGCTGTAGAGGTATTTTTTAATAGATGATTCCTTCGTTAAGGTAAGTTCCTGCGCAGCTCTTGACAGCGTCGTAGCCCCTAGGCTAGCGCTAGAGGCCCGTCGAACTCAACCGGCGCATAAACAGCATTATTGGCACCACGTCCGCAATAGCTCACGCATTCGTCTTTTAAAGTAGAGCATATATATCTTATGATTCAGTTCGAAGATGGGTAAGATCGTATCACGCGCATTACAACCCTACGTCAGGTTGCTAAGTAAGCAGAGACAGTGTGGCCTTGGCACATGCATGATAGGGGTCGTCTTCCGATTGCCTAACTGACTCTTCGACATGAGACAAAAAAGTTCGAGATCAACCTTGTTGTCAAAATTCCCATATTTGACGCTCCTCCGATGGCGCCTATGTTTCTAGAATGGCGAAGAGGTAACGGGACAACTTCGGGATTCGTGGACCAGGAGGCGAGTCTAAAGATAGATACTGCGATGCAGTATCGTATAAGACGTAAGCAGGAACTCTAGTCAAGTCCTCGGTAGAAGCCATGAACGACGGGCTATTGGGCATGCGAGATGCACGAGGGGTCAAATCGCAATTCTTATTCGTAAGTGGGACTACATGTAGAGCTGCGATAAGTTGCTGTACTTAGACACTCTAGGCATGTTGTAGCTCCTGTAGGTTGTTTCCCAGCGTCGACCTCACCTCGTTGGCCGTTTATAGCCTTCTAGCCTATCGTTCAAAGTGTCAAGCGAAGGCCACCGAGCAACTTTCGGGCTGCATGAGTATTGAGACTTTTCAGTGGGGATAAAGGCGCCGAGGATCATGATTGGTGCGTGGGAGGTGTGTGCAGAGACTGAGGAATATAATTGGACGTTACAGCGCGGCGTCTGGTTGCCAAGTTCGAGGCTACAGACCCAAGGTAGCCTGGCCTCCTCCCAGGACTGGATTTCCTTCATATTTCCAGTCTCGTACGAATAAGACATCGTTGGCTTGCATTGCCAGGACGAATTCGACGGAAGAAATAGGATGCGCACATGATCTGCGTAGGGGGTCTAAGGGCAGTAAGGGCACCTGACTGATGTCCTAGCTCGGTATTGTACCACGAGAGATGGAATGCGAGTCGGTATTCTCTAGTTCCAAACCAAGGCCTGGCCCTACGATATACCCACGGGGGTCTTACAACGGTACGGATTGGATTATCTCTTTGTGCGTCTGACCCACCAATACCATAAACTATGAATGGACATGATAGAAACCCAGCCGGCCAATGATCGTGGCATCTTGAGCGACGACCGGTGGTAAGTCGCATAGCCTAATGTTGCTTATAATATATAGTTTCCATGGGCTTATAGACCTGGTACCGCCCACACTGTTGGGCGGGCGTAATGCATCACATCGAGTGCGCTATACATGGTCTATGAGTGCTAAGGCACGACAGCATCACTTTGGCTCACTCTAATCGGATCATAACCCGACCTGCACCACTTACCTCAAATCGACTCGAACCTTCGTCGTAGATATCGCGCGACAAGTCGGACAGATGGCTACTGCGACCGGGCCCCTTCCTCCTCACGACCTAAACGCCTTCCCGGATGGCCTGCGTGGTCGACGGATCCTACTATGCACCGAGTCCTTCGGACCCGTCAACGGGGTCTCGCGCACGACTCTGATGCTGGTTAACCATCTGCGCTCTCACGGCGTCCTCGTCGCGGTCGTCGCCCCCGATAACCACACGAAGGCTAACACGTTCGCTCCGGTCGGGACGGACGATGTGGGCGCGACTCACAGGCAGGAAGTGCGCCTCACGGGATACCCATTGCCCTTCAATCCGGAGCTGTCGATAGTATATCCGGTACGATTATCGGCACTCTACCAGAGGACGTTTGGCGGTCCCCCGGATCTCATCTACTTGGCGAGCCCGGCGTCTCTGGGCTTCCAAGTGATGCTGCAGCTGCGAAAGCATTCGGCCGAGTCGCAGGTTCCCATCATCAGTAACTTCCAGACGGACCTGGCGGGATACTGCAAGATACTGTTTCCCGGGGCGCTAGGGAGCTTCGCGAGCTGGATGTTCGCCAGGACGCAGGGCTACCTATTCTCCCATCCGTCCGTCAAGACGATATTCTACCCGAGCACCTTCGTCAGGAGATACCTCGAGGGCGTCGCCGGCGTGCAGAGAGAGAAGCTGGACATCCTTCGGAGAGGGGTCAGTACCGAGGGGTTCAACCCGGCGCGCAGGAGCGAGGCGCTGAGGAAGGAATGGGCGCCCAACGGCGAGTTGATCCTGTTCACCTGTTCGAGACTGGCGGGCGAGAAAGGGTTCGAGTTCTTGGCGCAGGTGGCTTCCGAGCTAGACAGGAGAGGGTTCAACTTCAAGCTCGTCATCGTCGGAGGCAATCGAAACGTCCTCGTCGAGCAGGAAGTCAAGGAGATGTTTGGCTCGCTGCGGGAGAAGAAAAAGGTTATCTTCACTGGCTTCAAGGTTGGCGACGACTTGATGGCGCACTACGCGTCGGCGGATGTCTTCCTGCACTGCTCGATCACCGAGACGTTCGGTCTAGTAGTACTAGAGGCCATGGCGAGCGGCGTACCCGTGGTCGCGCGCGACGAAGGGGGCCCGAGCGACATCGTCGAGCACGGAAAGACCGGTTATCTGATCTCGCCGCATGACCTCGGCGGCTTCGTGGAGAAGGTCATCGAGCTGGGGCGGAGCGCCCAACTTCGCGAGCGGCTCAGTCGGGCAAGCCACGCCCGTGCGTGCGAGGCGACCTGGGAGAAGATCGGCAACAAGGTCGCATGGAGGATGGCGGACGCAATTGAGAAACGGGAAACGGAGAGAGCGGATCAGAAGCTGACCACTACGACTACTATATCGAACGTCGGCGTCCCCACCTACGGCTGGCTGTTCATGAGTGGCGCCTTACGGCAGCTGGTCGTCTCGGGGATCGTCGATGCCAAACTGGTCATCGGACTTTGCACTATTCTCGGTATCTGGGTCGGCGTCAGCGTGTACCTAGTCGTCACCAAAGTTGGCCATCTGGTGAAGGCGCTTAAGCCGAGAATGCCCGCTCGGATGAGGTTGCTGTTGCAATGGTAAGAACTCGGGGCGGTGCGGCGGATAAAGTACCGCCTGAGCATGGCCACTATTGCTTTCGTCTGTGGCTTTCCGAGCGTCGGACACATTTTAGCCATGATGAGGAGTTTCTGGATGCTTGTAACAGGTGGATTGGCGTTACGAAGAGTGCTGCTGTTTTTGAGAGATATCCAGGGGCGCAGTTAAATGTTAGATAGTACCGTTTCCATCTAGTCAATTAGCAATCATCTGCCAAGAAATAATTCGCTGACCAGACAGATGCCGAATCAATCAATCATGCTTTTTTCGGGGAAGTAAGGCGTAATGTTAGATATCTTGTAACTGTATTAAGTGAGAGGACTGATTTCCCGGGAGAAAAACAAAACACATGCATCCCGCAGAACTGATCGACGGCTAGCCTATTAAGCATGGGTAGGAGTGAGACGACGTTGGTAGAAGGGTTATAGAATGCGAGATTATACTGGAGGACGTATGTACAACGACGCTCCCCAATTGCGACTCATGATTGCTTTACCCTGATTGAAAGTTTAGTGCTACCTATTTACCTAGTACGGCGTTGCATACCATTAGGCGCTGAGCCAGGTAAGTACCTATCCAAGCGATTATGACCTTCTGCTCCTGCGCGCCTAGACTCCATACTCCATGTAAGTACCAGATATGTTATGCGGCATGTAGTATATACAGGAAGGTCTTCAACTTACATACGAATTCCCAGGAGGATGAGGACACCGGACTTTTTAGTGAGTTGTTCATGTGGAAGAAACCTGAGTGAAGAGGCATTACATTAACCATTACGCCTGGACATATGTACGTACATGCATGTAGGCACGCACACGAGATGAGAGAAGTTTGAGACGGGGGTTTCGAAGTTGAGGCATGTGGAACACAGCTGAAACCTGGTGGTCAGGGTTGTATTGAATGGCCAGGCGTTACGCGGCTGACGGCGTATCGAGTGGTGACAAGGGGGGCCTCTTCATGCGAGGATGCAAGCCACTGAAGCCAGTGCCCGAGACCATGCCGGAAATGGTATTGACCAATGGGCGGCTCTCGCTTCTCTCAATCCAGGAACCCTTTGCCCCCGCTTCAGCACTCCCATCGGAATTTGGGAATTCTCCCGACCTCTGCTGCAGATTCTTTCTAACCTCGTCAGTCGCATGCAATAATACGCACCACTGATGATTGATGAGATGATGATAACTCTCATCCAATCGTTGTCAAATCTTATACACGCCGGGGCGGTCCTGCATAAATAGAATTTCTCCAGGTGCCCTGAGCTAGCTAGAACCATTCCTAATACAACATCCCTACCAGCAGCATCCTTACAACACACTAGACTTCTACAGGTGCACGGCAGTATTTTATATATATAGTAGTATTAGGTATCCAGTTACACCTAATTCTGACACAGTGACTCCTTAGGCCGAGTCCCATTCCGACGTTCGTTTTAAAGCCCTGAAGCGCCCACCATCATCCCAGTCGACCAACCATCAGACGGACTCTTGCTTGGGTACCAGGCGGGTACCATCTGGCGTGGCATGTTTCCATCCCCACTTGGGTTCAAGCTTGCCGGAGGAGGGCTTGTGTCTCGTCGGCCGCCTGCGTCACGGAGATCTTCTTTTCATTCTCTTCTTCGTTGATTCTATCGTTTCGATGCTGTCTTATTATTAGTGGCCGTCGAAACAAGCATATTCTACCGTGCTCCGCCCCCTCCCCCCCCCCGGCCGGACGGGACCATCTCCTTAGCTTCTCTTCTCTTGATCGATCTTAGCACGCTAGTCATACAATACTCTCTGCCCAAGGTGGGAGACCGCAGGCTGACTTGACATCTGCTTCCTCGCTTTTTCGATTCTACTACCGCTGGACGGGTCATTATTACTTGATACGTATTTCATCTGCGTTTTAACCAATCCGACATGGGTTCATTCGCTTTAAAGCTCTCCAGCGTGTGCTGGGCCACGGCGACCGTCTTGCCTCTAGTATCCGCCCAGATACCTCAAAGTGTCGAAGAGCTCGAGGCGGTATTGCCCGCCGAGAGCGGATTCTTGGAGGATGGATTGGGAGATGCAGCCATCGACATGATTCAGCGACGGCAAAATTCGGGGGTGGGAAACGCCAACTCGACTTTGTTAGCTGAGTGGGATTCTGAGACGTCGGCAGCCTGTGAGGAAGCGCTTTCGCGACTCAGCGTCGCTTCGAATCCTTCCGGTACGGCCATCTGCTACAATCTGCCCAGCCTCGACACGACCACTGGGACTTTTATGGCGGATCTACGGCTATACCAAGTGTCCACCCCCTCGGGCGCTTTCGCGGGAATAGCGCCAGAAGACATCATGGTCGGAGTACAGTACAGCGGAGCATCCGTCTCGCCCCTCGACCAGGAGGGCACAAACAGTACGGATGGTGCGCGCGCAAAACGGCAGGACGTAACCCCTACGTTGCTGCAGGCGTACATGCTCGTCGGCCAGATAGACATGACCAGGATGCCCGATCCAATGACCATGTAAGGAATTCAAATCCCTCTTCCGAGCCCCTGAGAGACCTTCGCTAACTGTGATCAAGGGGGGGAATCGAGGCTCTGGTCATGCCCAAGGTTACGTTGACGGCGAGGAACCCCTCCGGCGCGACGGTCAACACCACCGTCTCTGCGAACGAGGCCGCCTTCATCAACGGCGTCTTCTCCAAAGAAGTCGTCATGTCTGATTTCGGTCTCGCTCAACTCGCGGTAGATGCCATGGCCGCCCAGATGGAGAACGGCACCGTCGCATTCGTCGTCCCGGGCGTCAATATTCTGATCTTCCCCATCGGCCTTGTCATCACATCTATCTGGCTGGCCATCGGTCTTGCCGCCTACGGTTTCGGCACGTACGAGAGATACGCCTACCGCGACGCATACCGCACCAGGAAGGCCAGGGAACTCAAGTCTGCTTCGGGACGTATATAACGCGGTGGGGAAATGGCTGCTGTCTGCAGACCAGTGTTGGTTTAATTCGCACGTGGACTCTTGGTGTCTATTGTTGATTTCGCCTTATTGAAGCGAGAAGTATGTCTTCAAACTCAAACTAGCTACTCTTATAATCAAGGCCTTTTGTGAATGACATAGCGTTGATTACCTAGAATACGGCTAAGCTTCCGTCTTCAAGGACTCCAGCAAGACAATAGTGTCCCGTCAGTGCTACACCGGAACGGCTGTAACTCCCATGACAGTGCCGAGGTTACCCAATAGATAGTATGTATAGTTAATGGGCTCTCATAAAATGACGCCGACACCTAGCGAGGGTATCATAGGATTAGGGGTATTACTCCGCATCATCTGGTGATTTATCCTCTTTTCGCTCAACATCTGTGTAGTCTGTGAATAATCTAGAAACTCGACCGCCATAGATCAACCGACGTCCGGACTCTCGCGTACAGCATACGCCCGCAACTAAAGATGAGGCTCGTGTTGACTTGATCCGGTAAGCGGCCGGAAGCTATAGCGTATTACAGGCACCATCCTGTTTGGGTTTGGTCAACTGGAGGGGCTTGGCGGATGACTCGCCCCATTTACCAATACCGGTCATTCGCAGGAGCAGCCTACGTTCCGTACCATATTGGGTTGCGCGGGTGTGCCCATTGAGGGCAAATTGTCCTCGAACACCATTGATGCTGCGGCTACCCCACACGACGATGCAACTAGCAAGCGTGGAGAGAATTTACGGTAGCTTTTCTGTGTCTGTCGTATCCGAGACGTGTGTTACTGCTACCTAAAACGCCGTCATTTACCCGCAATAAGGGTAATACGACGTCTTTTCTGCCAAGAGTTGCCGTTCAAGAAGTACATGTCGAAGGATCACTTTTGAGACCGGGTATTGCATCTGATTTGTTCGCTTCTTCTGTAACTGCGGAGGGTCACGCTTAGGTATAGCATGGTTCTAGTCTTACAGGTTTCCCACTCGCCTCGTGCTTGTTGGCTGGATAAATGCTACTGACATCGTGCTAAGTCGACGCAGGCCTAGAAGACCTAACTGCAAGCGGAACGGGTGCTATATGATATGGCGGGATATCAACGCCCTCAGTTCGGGGCAAGGGAAGCACCATGATGGAAATAGAGCCGATGGGCCCGGATAGGGGCCGGGATATATACCAGGACGCGGCGCTTCCTCGAACCACGCTCAGGGCCCTGGTCCACCTAGAATCGACAGGTGAACAAGACCCCTCGAACAAGAAAGGCATTTGACATCCATAATGAAGCTTCTCACTGGGTTAGTCGCCGCGCTGGCGTCGTTCACCGCGGTCGTCGCCTCGCCGGTGGAGAACGAACACATGGTCGAGCCTCGACAGGGGCGGCTGCAACAGGTGACAAACTTCGGGGCGAACCCGTCGAACGTCAAGATGTTCATCTACGCCCCGACGCGGCTCGCCGCGAACCCGCCGATCATCGTGGCGATTCACTACTGCACCGGCACTGCCCAGGGGTATTTCAACGGCAGCCCGTACGCGCGACTGGCCGACCAGAAGGGTTTCATCGTCATCTACCCCGAGTCTCCCTACAGCGGGACTTGCTGGGACGTCTCCTCGAGGCAGACGCTTACGCACAATGGCACTGGAAACAGCAACTCAATCGCCAACATGGTCTACTATACCATCGACCGGTACAACGCCGACCCTACCAAGGTGTTCGTCACCGGTACGTCGTCCGGCGCAATGATGACCGTAAGCCTAGCCTAGCAGCCCCTTCGCAAGATGTAGTAGTCTCGCCTTGACTAATCTTGGCTCTAGAACGTCCTCGCTGCTACTTACCCCGATGTCTTCGCCGCCGGTATCGTGTATTCCGGCGTGCCCGCCGGCTGCTTTGTGTCCTCGTCCGGGGCTGTTAACGGGTGGAACTCCACCTGTGCTAACGGGCAGTCCCGCGCGACTGCGGGACACTGGGCGCAGATCGTCAGGGACATGTACCCCGGCTACGACGGCCCTCGCCCCAGGATGCAGATCTACCACGGAAGCGCGGACACTACCCTCGCTGCCCCGAATTACCAGGAGACGATCAAGCAATGGGCGGGTGTCTTCGGATATAATCCCGACTCGCCCGAATCTACGCAGCAGAACACACCCCAAAGCGGATACACGACCTCGACGTACGGCGACCACCTAGTTGGAATCTACGGGCAAGGGGTCGGTCATTCGGTGCCTATTCGTGGCGACGACGACATGAGGTTTTTCGGTCTCTAAAAATGTTACGGGGAGCACCGAACCGTAGTCTGGGAAGAAGTTAGAACTTCAAAAGTGAACTATATATAGGTAAAATGGAATTCGAAGTCTGCCGCTTGATTTCATTACGAAAAGGGTTTGAACGTATCGTAACCGCGGAAATTTTTAGAATAGCGGTTCGCTCGGTCGTCTGACCAGCTGTGTCATGATGTCTACCAGATCGTCCAGCAGTCCCTTCGCCACGTCGATCCAGTCCTTAAAAGTGACGATCTCCAGGGTGAGGCTGTCGCCTTTCACGAATGCCTGTATTTTCCACTCTCTCAACGGCTCATAGTACGGGTACACCGTCTCCAGGCGGCAAGCAGCGTCTCCGAACTTGAGCTCCTCCACATGATACACATCTTGATGGACCACGGAATCGAACCAATCGGTATCTTCCGCCCAGTCGGTGCATTCCCGTACGATTTCAGGAAGCCCCATGCATTCGTGCTGAGCACTAGCGATGTGCTGATTCTGCACATAGTCGAGAAGGTCGGCCCCTTTCCAACTTTCGTCGAACTTGATGCGCGCTGGCACGTACTGCCATGTCGGTCCCATGACGGCGTCCGCGTTCGGTAGGTCGATGTTGCGACCGCTGACCACCTCGCCAAATACCACGTCCCTCGACGAGAGGCGGCGGGCGAGACAGAGAGCCCAAGCCGCGGTAGGGAGAGTCGCGATCGTGATATCCTTCAGGCGGGCTGAAATGTCAATAGTCTGCGCAATATTCGCTGGCAGCCTAGACGATAACGGCCTATCCGCGCATAATACCGTGAGGTAAGATCCCCGCAAGAGTTCTCTCCAGTATGGGATGCTCTGCGGGATGCTCTTCCTCGTGATGTGATAGACGAACGATGAGAATGGGACAGCATCCACGCTTGCGCGGCCGTCATACAAATCTGCGAGCTGTCTCACGAGTTCCACGAGACAAATTTCGTCGTACTGGGCATGGGATATTCGTAAGATCAGGCAACACCGGTCTCCTTCGCCTCGCACCAACATGAACTTGACGAAGGAAGAGCCCAGCGGCATTCTGGTCTGGACGTCCACGTCGCACAGCTTATGGGCGAAGGAGTCAAGATCTCCTTCGACCTCGTACTGTTCGATGGGAACTGGCAAGTGCTCGAGGACCACCCCGAAACACCTGCCGGCGACCTCGATGAAGACCGTTCGGAGGATCTCGTTTCTCGCGACAAGATCTTGGCAGCTCCGAAGAAGAACGGCGGTGTCTGTCCTACCCTCTAGGTGGAACAACTCGTATCTCGCAGAAAACCGCGGTAATTGAGTCGTTCCTCTGACTGCGACCTGTTGCAGTGGGCGTGCAGGTAGGAGATCCTGGATTCGGACACCTTGATCAGCGAGGAGAGGCTGAACCTCATCCTTGATAAAGCTTTCCACGTCAGGAGTTTCGAGCAACGAAAAGGGCACGGCCTCCTCTTCCACCCCCGCTACGGGTGCGCTCGTTTCTTTTAGCACTGTCGTCATATCATATAACGTTCTGTGCTTGAAGATTTGAGCAACAGTCGTCTCCAGTCCCTCGACACGAAGCTCCGACACGAGCTTCATGGCTCCGATAGAGTCGCCCCCGAGCTGGAAAAAACTGTCATTGAGACCGATCTCGTCTTCGCTGATCCCTACTATGCGGCTCCAGGCTTGCCGTAGCCTTTTCTGTTTTGAAGAGAAGAGAGAAACTTGTTTCCGTCGTCGCCCAGGCTGAGACACCTCAACCTGGGTTCTCCGCTCGACAAATGTGAGATTTCCATTGCTGTCGTATCTCGCCAGCCTTCCTGTTCTGTAGAGCCGGCCAACCCGGGGCCCGACAGGCCATCTAGGGCTCTCCATCAAGTCCATCTTGAGCTCGCTTTCACACTGGATGATGAGTTCGCCGACGCCGCCGAGAGGAACTAGACGTTCTACGTTTGCGGGGTCGACAAGCCAAGTTCCTGTGACCTGGACGTCCTCCGGAATCAAGCCAGACCCGCCCACCCCTTTCGCGCCAACTTGACTCAGACGCGACTGCTCCGTAACGTCCCGTTCCGCCAAGACCTCGAGATCGCCACATCGGGCATCGGGATGTCGACAGAACTGTTGTACGAGCGATCCGAGCTGGCATAGCATCCTCTCCATCTGGGGACTGGTCACCGTCTTGGAGTCGAAACTGGCCATGATCAAGAAGCCGTCGGGATCCAGCGAACAGACGAGCATCAGGGCGTAGGTGTTGAACTTCAACGCCTCCTGCGCGGCCTCTGCGTCTCCCGCGGGGACGAAACCGTCGGCGGGTTGCTTATCGCTTGCACCCTCCCCGCCGTCGTCGGTGCTAGGGTGCAAGACTAGGCCGGTTCGTAATTCGCAGGCTTCGCGAGCATCCGGGCTCAGGCGCCGTATGCGCTGAAGACCGAAATGCTCATGAGGTATCCCCCGTATCGCCTGAGTGTGTATTTCCTGCAGGTATTCCGCGACAGTGGCCTCAGGGTCTACTAGCACGCGGACGGGCACCGTCGCAATCATCGGCCCCTCAATCTGTTCGACGCCAGTAATCGGCGCATTCCGACCGGTGAGGGTCTCGCCGAACACGACATCGTTCGACGAGGTATATGACGACACCAAGAGAGCCCAAGCCCCCCGGATGGCCGTCGCGATCGTGAATCCGGCCGCCGACCTACTGGTATGAACGTAGTGCTCCAGTAGAGAATCCGCTTGTTGTTGGTAGCCCGACCACGGAAGAGGGGGGAACTGTTCACAGGTAGCACCGCAGAGGCGTTCCCTCCAGTAGGCTTCTGACTCCGCGCGGTTTAGCTCGCAGAGGTATTTGATGAACTGCTTGAACTCGGCCGGGCGTGGAGTCCCGAGCCCATGGTACGCCCGGTTTACTCGTTCAACCACCAAAGGCATGGACCATCCATCATAAAGAGCATGGTGCATCGTTAGGACGAAATGTGTCGTCCCACCGACTTCTTCATTCTTAATCAATCCATACCGCACTAGGGGCCTGCCAAGCTGGACGTGCTCGCTACGGTCGGCCGCTAGGTAATCACTGAGGTCCTTTCCGGGCGCGGACCTGCAGTCGAAGTCGTCCTTCACGACTACCTGCATTAATCCGCGCCCGGGAACCTGGACTATCCGGGTTCGTAGAATCGGGCAATCAAGGGACGCAATTCTGAAGGCGTTTTGCAGATCTTGCGCTGCGGTCTCGCCGGCTAGCTCCACCACCCGTTGAGCAACGTAAGCTTCGCTGACTTTGGCGGATAGTGCCACTAGAGCCTCCTGAAGCGGCGTACAAGGATAGACGTCCTCGACGACAGAAGGATCGATTCCACAGAGCGCAGCACAGTCGGCGCGGGCAGATTCTGCCGGCCAGCTCCGATCGATGAGGGAAAAGGGAGAAATCTCTACGCTCGCCTCGCCCATCTCCGGCTTCGCGACGAGGGCCATCTCCGAGAGGACGGGATAGCTCAAGGCGTCGCTGACGGAGAGGGCAACTTGTCGATTTCGTGCCGCGGCGACCAGCCTCATCGCGCGGAGGGAGTCGCCGCCCAAGACGAAGAAATTGTCGTTCGCGTCGACGTCGACGTCTGCGCCGAGCACTTGCTTCCAGAGTTCGGCTAGGACTCTCTCCATGGGCGTCGTCGGCTCTCTTCCCTCGGAGGCCGCCGCCGCGAAGCCCGCGATTTCTTTCCTAGTTAGGGAAGAGCCAAGCTCTCGCAGGCGCTTGCGGTCCGTCTTCGCGGAAACTAGAAGCGGCATTATACTTAGCGGGACATACGCCGCTGGTACCATATATATAGGTAGCTGTTCCGTGAGGTGTTTGCTCATAGACCTCAGCGCATCTTGCAGCTGCGGAGACGGCGTTCCGAGTAAGTCCGCAGATTCCGGAACAAGGCCGGCCTTTTCCGCGACGAAGACTACCAGTGAAGGTTCGTGCGAAGCCTTTTTCGGCTTGATGACTTCGGCCACGGCGCGGGTCCCGGGCGGCAGCCTGTCGCGCATGTGATACTCGATCTCTGCTAATTCGATTCTCTGACCCCTTAGTTTTACCTGCTGATCGCCGCGCCCGACGAAGACGACCGTCCCGTCCGAGTCGTACCTCACGAGGTCGCCCGTCTTATACAGCCGCCCCTTCCGACCTTCGTGTCTTGGACTGCCGGCGGCGAGCCATTTTGGATCGCTGATGAACACCGCAGCCGTCTTGTCGGGCTCGCCTACATATCCGGGACCGACTATGGGACCCTCGACCAGGAGTTCTCCGACCGTCCCGATAGGTACTAATCTGTTGTGGTCGGCGGGGTCGACGATCCACAAGGCCGCGCCCACGCCTCTTCCGATGCTGACCTGCGGCTTTGTGCTCTCCGCGCCGACGTCGCCGTTGACGGCACAGCCGACGGTACACTCGGAAGGACCGTACGCGTTGATAACCCTCGTATGCTTACTCCACATGCCGGCGTCGCCGGCAGAGATGGCCTCGCCTCCCAGCCCGAGTACCTCGAGGGATGGTACGATATCTGCGTCCAAGACGCGTGCCACCGAGGGCGTCATATGTGCCATGTTAACCTTCAAGTTTCGGATGGCCCCACTGAGGCCGTTGACCCGATCGGCGTCGGAGGGAATGCACAAGCAGCCTCCGACGGAGAGCGTGCAGAGCATGCAGTCAATAGAGACATCAAACGCGTACGAGGCGAAGTCGAGAACACGAGAGTGCGCACGATATCCCACAATCTCCGCACGTGGCACGGCGCCGCTGGTGTAGTTCTCGTGCGTAACGAGGACGCCCTTGGGCCTGCCCGTACTTCCCGAGGTAAACTGGATATACAGGTTCGTAGTAGACGGTACCGTGGGAAGCTCAGATATGTCGTTGTTGTAGCTCGCGACGTGATCGTCCGAGACTGTCACCCTCGTTGCGCCTTCCGCAATCCGTGAACCCAGGCCTTCCTGCAGTTTTGACGTTATGACGATGTTGGTACCGGTTTGCTGCACGATGGTGCGTAGTCGTCCCTCCGGTTGGCTGGGGTCCATGAGCGCAAACGTCCCTCCGGCCTTCATAACCGCGAGGACGGTAACAGCAGTCCATCTGGACTTCTCGAAGCAGAGCGGCACGTTTCTGCCGATCCCAACCCCCAGTGACACCAGATGCACCGCGAGCCGATCCGACATTGAGTCGACATCTCGATAGGTAAAGTCTCCATCCCAAGAATGTATAGCAACTCGATCAGGGGCTTTCTTCGCCTGCTGGACAACCAGCTCGTGCATACATGTCTTCAACGTCGGCGGTAAAGGGGTATTCCAGTCCCATATCTGTTCCAGTTGTTCTTTCGGAAGGATTTCCTCCTTGAACTCCGTTGGTGGTGTAGATGCGCTGCTGTTAGATCTGGCCTCATCGTTATGATGTGCGTCGGTGGCAGCGCGGGTTGAATCGTTAGTATTCATGATGGGTTTAGCCGAGAGGAGCTGTCGGGGCGTCGTTCGTCCTGATATTGTATTTGACGCACTCTACATCTATTCGGGTAGTAGATTCGCTGGATGGTTCCCTAACCAGCATAGGAGGAGGACGATCTGATCGAGAAACGTTTTGTAGAAGCTGCTAATCGTCTAACGTACAAGCAAGCTAAGAGATAGTCAGATGCCCAAGAAAATGCACGTGATGACTACGTTCCATAGGCCATAGTTCCGTTCAAGCGAGGGTATCTAGCTGGATAGCGCATGCGTGGGAGAAATGTGTGCGAGCGATGACGGAGCTAGTTCCATGGATAGGGTCTGGGTTTCCAAGTGTTTTTCATACTAGCCCGTCTTGCCCGCATCAGAACCCGTCTGCGATACAGCAAAATGGGGCCGGTACTGTACTACCGATGCTCCACAAAGGTGCCGGATCTGATCTGATAACTCAGCGGATCTGATAACTCATCTTGGCGAGACACGCCAAATGCTCCTGCAAGGGTGTGGCTTGGATTACAGCACCTTTCCAACTTTGGAAGCCGTTATTTGCCGCAACAACCTATGCTAAAATGCCTCGTTATTTGATAAATGAAGCATCGAGGACAAGTAAGCATTACATCTTCGGCCCAGTCCAATGACCAGGGAACTGGGAGAAGACCGCCCGCTCTACACCAGCTTGCCAAACTTCATAGCGGGGTTACACGTCTCTGCTCGTCGAGTCTGAGGGAAATGAATGGTAGACTAGACTTATTCGGTCAGGGAGTAGTACCAGATGAAATCTTGGGTAGGGTGTGGGCATGTTACGTGACTAGCCGTGTCAATTGGTTGATGCATGTGCAACTCTTCAAAGTAACATGATAGACGACTAGGACGAACAATGCGCATAGGCTCGCAGCCATATGTCGACTATCTGGTACGTAATGACATTATGTTGCATGTGCACTAGCTGATGAAAATTTTTCAAACGGGCTTCTGTTCAAGGATAATTGGGCATTATTGATGGGAGTCAACGGACTATGGCGGTTGAATACCCTTGATTATCTATCGAGGTGGGGGGGAGATTCGGATCTGATAAGATAACTTGCGCCGTTCGTCTCCGTTTGTTTCGCCTTGGCGGGTTTCTCGCTGTTTCCGACCTCGGATGACGAGGGAGCTCGTTCGCAGTAGTGGACCACTTTCGGCAAAGATCCCCTGCCATGTTCTTGCGCCATATGCTGCATATTGCCTCACTAAAATCAGGCCCTATTTTTGAGGTTGGGGCTGCGCCTGCGGCGCAGCCGTGGCTAGAGCCTTCGGCTCTAGAAGTACCTGCAAGGGTCAAATGTATCAACTAAACCTTATTAAGAAAAGTCTCTACAAAAATAACAAAACCTGAAAAATAAGGCCTAATAGCTTAATGTAAAATATTGGGCTTAATTGGCAGGTTTTATACAAACTTATCAAAATTATTATTATTATATAACGTCCTACACAAGTACTCCGGACGCACAAGTACTCCAGACGATTTTTAGCACCTCGCAATAACAAATTCAAATAACTTAATAACAACATATCGTATTAATTCAAATTAATCGGATTCTTTTTCGCTAAACGTTTTTATAACTTTTTTATAAGTATGCGTATTATGTCCGGGCTTGTTATAAACGCTATATTTCCGTTCCTTCGTTTTAACCTTTTTATAATAATTTTTTCCAGTTGTTATTAACTGCATTTTTTTTTCTTTTTGGGCTAAAAAAGTTTATTTCTTTTATATAATTAAATTTTTTTAAAAAAAAACGTTTATTTTCGGTTTTATAACGTTTATTTAATATATAGTTCGTTTTATATAATTAAACGTTTTTTTTTCGAAAGCAAAATAACTTTATATAATAATAATATATAACCTTTTGTCGGCAGTTGTGGTGATTTGTTAAAAGGAGGTTGAAAGGGTTCAAAGAGCTTTGATATGTGGCCCTAGGATTGCAAGGACAAAGGAGCTGAAGCCTATATGTGGCGGGGGGGGGGGGGGGGGGGGGGGGGGGGGGGGGGGGGGGGGCGGGGGGGGGGGGGGGGGG
>QJOA01000319.1:0-71060 GCA_004155915.1 Monosporascus sp. CRB-9-2
GAAAGACTAGATACAAAGGTTGTCAGGTCAGCAATATATAGACGTCGCCGACCTACTGGCCATAGCCGAGTTGATTGCCGAGATGCCCAGCGGTGAAGCAGATGGAAACAGCTAGAAGCTATAGCTGACGTAGCATGCAGTAGCATGCAGTGGCAGCTGCAACAGCAGCTGCACCCATTCCTGCTTCCCACTCCACTTCAGCATATGCGGTATCAAAATAACAGTTTAGCAAATTGATTATTATGGAAGCTTTTTAATAAAACGAACCCGATAAGGCCGTAAATTTAGTAAATTTAATTGCCGATAAATAAAAAGTTTATATTTAAACCCAAAAAGAATTTATATATAAAGATAAAAAATATTACGATATTCGGAAAAATTTGAATTTTTTTTTAATTAAGTTATATCGTTAATATTGTTAATTATTAAAGAATCGTTTTATTAAAAAACTAGAATTTTAGAGATTAGTACGTAACGTTAATTAACGCCGAAAAGATATATAAAAACGATTTAGTTAGCGATATTTAAAATTAATATTATTAATATTTTAATTTTTTCGTTAAATTATATTAAAATATAAAAAAATAGATGTAGAAATGTAAAAAAATTTTGGTTAAGAGCTATAAATATAAAATGCCCGAAATAATAAATTATTAAATTTAAGTTAAAAATTTATTAATGACAATAACTTTTGTTTTAAGTAATTAAATTTCGAACTTTCGAATAATATATAAAACCGATATTACGAATAAAAAGTTTTTATATTTAAAAGTTATAACCGATATTCGAAACGAATAAACGATAATATATTTTTATAAAACTTTAAAACGGAATTAAACGTACTTTTTCCCGGCTTTTATAAAAAAAAAGGAAAATTTATCAAAATAAAAAATAATTAAAAGATTAATATAACCGAAAAAGCGACCGGAAATCATTTCTGCCAGTCCCGAAAAGGAAGTAATGGGAATTTTTAAGGTAATAAATATTATAAAAAAAAGTTACGTAATTATTTTAAATAAAAACGTTAAAATTTTAATTTAAAGATTAAAAACGAAAGGCGTTATTATACTTGCTTATAAATTTACTAACTTTTCGAATACTTTTACATATTTTTTAAAAAAACTTTTACCGAGTAAAATTTTTTTTTCCGATATAAAAATTAATTAAATACCGAATAATAAAAGATATAATATTAAAGCATAAAATCTAACGCCTAAAAAAAATAAAAGCAAAAGTTTAATAATAAATTTTTTAAAAGGATAATAAAAAAATTAAAACTTATTTCTTTATAAAACGTATATAAAAAAAAGCTTTTAATTTATTTACTTATTTTTTAACAAACTTAATTATTTTTAACTTAAAAATAACTTTTTATATTTTCAACATTATTACGTAGTTTTTAAAAATACCGTTTATATAAGTAATATATTAATACTTATTTTAAGAAACGGGAAAATCGATATTAAGGTTAATAAATTAATTAGTTTCTTAATTATATAATTATATTACATAATTTATTATTAAATTTTCGTATATAATTTAATATTTTTATATGTATTTAGAAGAACAAATATTAATAAAATAATAAATTTTTAATAATTATTTACGCCAAAAACATAATATTATTTTTTGTTATTTAACGGATAACTAGAATGAATTTATAAATTAAAAACGTTTATATAAATATTTTTAAAACGTTTTTTAAAATCCACTATAATAAGTTTAATTTTTAAACCGAGAAATTTTCGAACATTAATTTAATAAAACTTTAATATTTACGGTTAAAATATTTAGGCTTAAAGGTATTAAATTATTTTACAGATTATTTTAAGGAGATACGTATTAAGAAATTAATAATTATAAATTATACCGTTTACAAATATTTAAAAGCGAAAAGATAAAATAAACGAAAATTTTAAGTTAAATTATTAAAAATGAAACAAAAAATTATAATTAATTTTTTCAATTTCGAAAAGATTTCCGAAAAATATAAAGATTTTACATTACTTATTAATTATTATTCCGGATACACGTTTAACCTTTATTTCAAAACCCGAAAAATCGAAATTTTCGTAAAAATATTTTAATATTTTTTAAAAGTAGTAATTTATTAAAATTAGGTATTATTAAAAGTTTTCGAATGCGATGATAAAATTATTAAAAAAATTAAGGTTTTAAATTTTTTTCGAAATAAGAAATATATACAGTACGAGCTTTAAACATTATATATATAATTATAAAATAATACCGTAAAACGTTCGGGAAATATAATAAAAAAAAAGGTTTAATTTTTTTAAAAAAAAATGAATATTAACTTTTTTATAAATAAAGATTTATAAAGTAATGGTATATTGTTATAACCGTTCTGTAAAATATTTTTTATTTTAATAATTATCATATAAATATTTTTATATTTATTTTATATTTAAAAATAACTTAATAATTAAAAACCGTAAATAATATTAAATATATTTTAAAATCTATAATTATAAAGCATACGTTATATTTATAAATATAATTTCATAGATATTTACCGAATATAAAACTTATTAATTAATAAAGTTTATATTATACAGCATATTATTTTTAACGAAAATAAACTTTTTTAGCGAAAATATTAAAAATTTACGAAATAATTTATTATATATTATTAAATAAAATTTAATTGTTGTATTACAAAAATTTCGGATATTTATACCTACTTAAATTTTTAATTTATCGAACCAAAAAAAGGATAAAAAATTTTAAATACGATATATAATAATAAAATTAATTATTTTTATATTATAATTATTTTCGAACTTTTTTTAATTTTTAATTTTATTTCTTTATTTATAATAATATTAATAACCATTATTATTAAAAAGTTTACGTAACGTTAAAAATATTAATCGTTTATTTTAACCGAATAATAATAAACTTAATTATTACCGGAAACAAAATAAGGTAATATTTTTAAATAAAGTATTTTCGTTACTAATTTTAACCGAAGAAAGTTTTCGGATTATAAAAAAATACCGGATAAATTAAAAAATAACGTTTAACGTAAATGAAAAAATTATTTTAATCGGTATATTAAATAATAAGTAAATAATTATCGTAGAATTTACGAAACCTTTTAGTAAAATTATTAAATATTTTAATAATAAAAGAATTAATTAAAAAGAAGTAAATAAAATCTACTGGCAAAACTTATTATTACCGCTTAAAAAATACAAAAACTTAAAGTTTTATTTTATAGAAACAAAATTCCTTAAAATAAAATATATTTATTTATAAAATCATTTAAAAATACTTACGTAATTTCAAATTAATAAATTAAAATTAAAAGTTATTAATTATTAAATTAATAATAAATATACGTATATAAATTTAATAAATACGAATAATTTCAAAAATATAAAACTTACTTTATATTATAAAATAATTAATAAATTAAATGCGTTTTTAAAAATACGTTTACGTTGATTTTAATAAAAAGGGTTTTTAAAATATTTATAATAATAATTATTCGTTTCGATTTAAAGTTAATTTAATACAACGTAATAAACGTTTTCGTTAATACCAAAATATTATAGAATATATTTATAAAGATGCCCTTCGAATATAAAAAATAAAAATATAATTTAGATTTATAAAATATATTATACGGGTTGTAAAAAATACCTTTATTAAAAAAAATTTATTATTACTTTAAAAAATTTAAAGTTTAAATTTATTTTTTAAGAATTATATTATTTTATTAAAAACATTTTTTATATGAATAATATTATCTTAACTTATTATTAAAAAAACAAGTTATTATAAAGGTTATTATAAGTAAGTTACAATTTATTTATTATTTAATAAAAAAAAGTAAATTATAATAAGTCCAAAAAATAAAATATATTAAAAATCGGCCCAAAACAATTACTTTAATTATTTTAATCCGATTATATTAATAAATTCGTTAGTTTTTCTTTTTAATAAAAACGGCATATTTTTTTTTAAATGTTTATAAAATATATAAAATTATTTCCTTGAGATGATAAAATATTTGCATATTCGATTAATAAAGATTAATATTAAACAGGATTTATTATATATAAAATAATTATTATATAGCCTAATAATATCTTTATTATTTTTCTTTTATTTCGTTTTAATATAAACTTAAACAATAAATATTACGATATCGTTTAATATTTAATTATATATATATTCGGATCGAAAACGTACGTTTTATAATTTACAGATATAAATATATTCGATATTTAAAATAAGACTTTTTCTTAATAATAATATCGATAAACAAATTTTATAAATATACGTAATAAAATTATTTAATAAAATAATTAAATAATAAATAAATGTATAAAATATAATAATTATTTTTATAATAAAAATAAAATTACTATTTTTTATTTAAGTTATAAAAAAAATTATACGTTTGATAATTTTAAAATAAATTTATAATACGATAATTAATACATTATACGTTTTATTAATGCCAATATTATTTAGTTACAAATAGAATTTAAATACGTTAATATATATAATTATTAATTGCGATAAATAATTATTTAAAATTAAATTAAATTAAATTATATTTTTATAAACAATATATTAATAAATAAATTAATTAAAACTTTACCGGTAAAAAAATTGAAAAAGTTTAAGAAATAAATTTTATTAATAAATATAAAAAAGAATTAACCGGATAAATCTTAATATCCAAAATCTAATAATAAGTTAGCCAGCTTCCAAAAAAGATAGTTTAAGGGGATATGTTAAATATTAAAAGTTTTAAAATAAACAGGACGCTACGGAGATTACCTATGGCGTAAGATAAAAACTATACCAGCCATATCCATTATTATAAGCCCTAACCGACTCGCTTAAAGGATTCCATAATCAATATAACAACATATGCACATAATCCAAGGTTACGCAGTGTCTAACAATAATGACGAAGATGTAACCAGCGACCGGGACCTGTACCAAGTTCCTATGCATTCTGTATGGGACTTGCCTGTAACGAACCTATCATACATCTACCTAGAGGTATGAGCAGTATCCGAAATAGGGTCTTGATTTGCAGGTAATAATAGCTGAATAAATAATTCGGGGGTCTATTTGTTAAAATGATTTGCGTACTCTTCCCTTAATTAAATAACGATACCTTTAATTAAACGCTTAAATTAATAACTAAAAGGCGAAACTAAAGAAATATTATTTATATAAAAAACCGTTCGTTATATATTTACTTTAAATTGAATAAATACGTTATAAATCTATATAATTTATATAATGTATATAATTTATATAATTTGGTTTTAAATTACTTTAACTTTAACGTAAAAAAACCAAACTTTTCTTAATCCGAAAATTAACCGTACGGGATTCGTATTAAATTTTAAAAACAAATTTTTTTAATATAAAAACCTTTATTTTTATATTATAATATCATTTTCCTTTTTTAATTCTTTTTATTTTAAGAATAAAAACCGTAAATATCTTTTTTATTTTATTAAAAAAGTTTCCAAATTTTCTTTACCTAACTTTATTATAACAAATTATACTTAGAAAAGAAATCTCGTTTAAATTAACGCGATTTTCGCGATATTTATATTAATTTAATTAAAAACTTTAACATCAAGGCTTTTTTTATTTTAATTATAATAATTCGATAAGGTTAATTATTTTTCGTTTTAAAATGTTTAAATTATAGTTATTATACTTATTATTAATATTCGTTTTATAACGTTTTGATACTAAATTTTTTTAAAAAAAATAAACGAAACGCAAAACCGTTTATTACGAGAATAACTAAAATTAAAAATAACTTTTTAGCATCCCAAAAAATTACAAAAAAATTAAAAGGTGGTAAAAAAAAAGTTAATTAAATTACGGCGTTAACAAAACGACAAATCGAAAAGGTCTATTAAAAAGTTAGAATATTTACGTTTTTAATAAAACTTTCTTAATAAAAAGGCCTTAAAAATATTAAAAAAAGGTTTAAAATTCGATTAATTAAAAAAACGAAAAGAAATTAAAATAAAAAAAACGTTACGTAAAGGTAAAGTAAGCATAACTTATTTCCGAAATAAACGTTGTAACGGAGGCAGTTCTTTTCGATTAGAATGATATAAACCTGAATCTAAGCGGGAAACTATTATCGCTTATAACTTAAGCTGGATTAAAAACGGTTAGTTAAAATTTTGTCGGTAAATCTTTCTACCAAGTTTATTGTATTCGATAAATAGTTAAATAGTTTATATATGTTATTTTTAAGTAAGTAATTTATATTCTTAAATAAATACAGAATTCTATTTTTATTTATTTAAAAGTTTAATATTTTTTTCCATTCCGAATTTCTTTTTAAGCGGGACGTTTTTTAAAGCTGGTTTTAATGAAAAGAATATAAAATATAAGATATATTTTATAATTTTGCGTAATAATAATTTTTAATTAATTTTCGAAATAATTTTATTAATTTTAAATAGGTTAAATCTTTTAAAATTAAGCTTTTCGTTAAGCTTTTTTATCTTAATTTAAAAAATGTTTAAGGTTACATTTTATTTTTAGTATAACAAGTAAATCTTATTTTGTTTTGTTAAAATTAAGTTTTTTAATTAAATTTTTATTATAATACTAAATTATTTTTTATTACAAAAATTATAATTCCGTTTAAAATTAAGTTTATATTATTTTAATTTTTATTATTCGTATTTTTGTTCGAACAGTTATTATAATAAAAATAAGAATTATATAAATTAATTTTTTTAATCTTGAAGTTATTATTTCGTATTTATATATAATTAAATAGAAAAATATATTTATATTTTCGTTTATAAACGTATTATAAGTTGTTTATGTAATTAATAAAAACTTAATTTAATTATTTTATTAATAATTAACGTAACTTCGAAAATATTATTTCAAGGTTTAGTTTAACCGTTTTATTTAACTATTCATTTAAGGGTAATAAGTTATCGCAAATTTAAGCTTAATATTAATCTGCTTAAAAAAATTAATACCGAATTTGGATATAAAAAGTTTATTGCGGTTAAAGATAAGCTTTTTTAATATTCCGTGTTTATCCGAGAAATATCAAATAAAAAACGTAAGTTAATTATTTTACTATTACGGTTTTTTTTTTAAAAAAAGTACCTATATTTAATAAGTTTATTAATAATTATTTATATTTTATCGTATTCGATTTTAATAATTGAGCTTTTTAATAAGGGAAAATTAATAATGAAATTTCAAGATATAATATTTCATATTTTAGTAAGGATATTTATAGGCTGGAATAATTTATAGGGCTTATAGCAAGCTGTTTTAGCTTTATTATAAACGTTATAATTTTTAATTACTTATTTAATCATCTAGCAATATTTAAAAAAGTTATATTTTTTTATAAAGTCGTTTAATTATTTTGTATATTTTTTAATATTTATGTAAAAGTTTTCGTAAAACCTTTTAATAAAGTCCTTCTGTTATTAACGGAGGATATATATTTTGTCGCGAAATAATAATTACTTTTTATCCTTTTTCTTTAATTATTTAATTTCGTTTTATTTTTTAAGTTATAAAAGTTTTTAAATTGTATTAATTCTTTTAAAATAAATTATTTTAGAATTATATATAACTGTACCGTTTTATTTTTTTTATAATATAACATTTATATATAACGTTTAAAAACTTTTACGTTATAATTTTTTTTGATTTAAAATATTTGCTTAAATATTTCTTTCACCTTTAATATAATAAACTTTAAAGTTAAATTTGGACAAAAAAATTATTTAATTTTTATAACGTTTATTCAGTTCTTATATTGTTATAAATCGCCTAAAAGTTTTATACTTTAAATAAATATTAAAAGGTTTTGTTATGCCGTTGAAAAAAATTCCTATTTTTTAAATGCTAAAATAATTATTAATAATTCCATATCGTAAATAAGGTATTTAAGTTTTGCGTTTTTAAAAATTTAAAAAAAAAAAAATTATTAGGGACCACTTTTCGTTACTTTTTAGTTACTTTAAAACTATTTTAAGAATATCATTTAACGCGTTTATTTTAAATCCTTTCTTTTTGTTATAATTAAATAACTGTATTATCGAAGCACTAATAATTTTTTATTTAATTTTACGAAAGGTTTTTTTACCTTTTTCTAAAAATTTAAATTTTTTTCCGCCATAATTTTTGATGGTAAACTTAATTCGGAAATAAGTTAATTTTTACTAATTGTTAATTTAAAAATTTGGATTTGTATTTATTTAAAGGTAATAATAAATTTTAAAAACTTTAATTTTTGTATATATTAAACGTTTCTTTTACCGTTTATTAGCGGATTGACCTTTTTAAAGTTTTTTGTCAGTAGTTACAGTGATCGAATGCAGGAATCTGGCGTAATTGCTCTGGGTTGGTTCTCTAAGTTCTAGAAAAGGACAAATCTAATCCGTGGGCAATCGCCCTTATATACACGATTAAGTAACAAAAGATCATCAGTGGACAAAGTCTATCCCAGGCAGCATTTTGCTGCCTATCCTGAATAAAGCCCATTAGCCTGCAGCACCTAAAAGCATCAATTGCCGACACGCCCTTTTACGTTAAATAACCGCGGTTAAAAAGTCCGAATCGTTTTAACCAAATCTTAAATATTTTTTAATTTATTTAAATATTTGTTTAAATTTTAAAATTCGTATAAATCGTTTAAAATTTATTTTATTAAATAATTTTATAAATTTATTTATAAATCTATTATAAAGTTTTATATATTAAAAGTTAATATTTTTATTTAAATTTTTTAGAGTACATAATAATATTTAACTTTAATATAACTTTTTTTTGTAATATTTATACTTTCTTAATTTATTTAAATATGTTTATATTATTTTTTAAAATAAACATTAAATTTTCAAATATAAACTTTAATTTGATTTCAAAGTTTTTAATTTTTATGATTTTTATGATTTTTATGATTTTTATTATTTTTATTATTTTTATTATTTTTATTATTTTTATTATTATATTTATATATTTTATAATAACATTTTACAACTTTAAAATTTAGAATACGGATATTTTAATTATAAAAAATACATATTTTATAACAAATATTTTTAGTTTTTAATTATTTATAAAATTTATATTTATTTTTTTAAATAATTTTAAATTATTATATTTTTAATACGGATAATTTCGTTCTAACTTTTTATATTATAAAAATAAATTTATTATATTATTTAAATATCGTAATAATTCTTTAATATATTTTTAATGTTTAAATAATAAATTATTTTTAAATAAAATATAAATTAAGGTTATAAACGTTATATTCGGTTTATTAATATAATTTAAAAAGTTAAATCTTTTTATTAAATTTATACCTTTAAATATATTTCTTTTTACTCTTAATTTTATATTTAATAACGTATTTCAAATAGTTTTTAATAAATAATATAAATCTTTCATTACGGCACTAACGTTACGGCTTAGCTAAGCAGCCATAACGCTATATAGGTACAGGCGTTCTGCGCCTTTAAAATAATTTCCTTCTTTTTCCATCGTATAATAACAGAATATTTTACCCAGCCCCTTAAAAACGATTAACGCCGTAACAATTTATTACATTTTTAAAAACAAACTTCATAGCTTATTATCACCTCGCCTTAACCTAAACGCCAAAAACCTTAGGTCCGCCGCTAGAGAGGTGCCCCCACTTCCTGAATTTACCCACTTCCTGAATTGATTTCCCAGCAAATTACGCAAAATTAAAAAGCTTATAACTAAATCAATAAATATAGCAAAGATGCTATAATTTATATACAGATTATTTAAAAGCTAATATTCATATATAAAGTAAATTTATATTTCAAAATCAAGTTTATTAATTATATTTAATATTTTATTTTAAATTATATAACATATAATAAATATATGTAATATTAAATAAATAAATAATTTTAAATTTAGAAAAAAAGTAAAAGTAAAATTTTTAATAAGAGAAAGATAAACTGGAGGTAGTTATATTTATTTAATATAAACTAATAGCCTATAGAAATTTTAAAAATATAAGCAAAAAATATAAAGAAATTAAATTATTATAATTAATATAATCGTTAAAAAATATACAAATATTATATTTTAAAGTAAAACCTATTAAATAGATATATGATAATATTTTAATTATTATATTTCTATAAAGTTTTTAAAAATAAATATTATATAAGTTTGAAAATATATTATAATACAATTAAATTAATTTATTATTAACGTTAAACTTTTATAAAGCATTTTAATATACTTTTATAGTTATATACATAAAAGAAAAAAATAAAGATTTTAAAAATTATATAACAAGTTATATATAAAATTTAAAATCGTAATTTCCTTACATTTATAATATATTAACTAATAAATAAGGTACCTATTTTCTTTTCAATTTTGTATTAATAAATAAGTTAAATTCTTTATAATATATTTAAAATAAAAGATTAAAAACTTTATTTAATATTATAAAGTACTATTAAATATTAAATTTATTTTATTTTATAAAAACTATTTTTATATAAACTTTATTAATTATAAAACATTATAAACTTTTAAACTTTAAATAATTATACTTATTTAATATTTTTTAAAAAAGTTTAAATTTTAATAAAAAGCTTTTTTAAATTTAATCCTAACGGCCTAATAACTTTTAACTTTTTATATTAATATTATATATTACATTATAATGATGAATAATATAATATTCACAATTTATTTTGCTAATATATATATAAATAAAATCTTTACTTTTTTTATAATATTATATAATTTAATCAATTAAGTTTAAAAAACGAATAAAAATATAACGTAAACTTAATAAAGTTTTATTATTTTATATTATACTTTTTGTTTAATATAAATTTATTGGCGTTAAAAATTTTTAAATTATATGTCAGCAGTCACAGTGATCGAATGCAGGAATCTGGCGTAATTGCTCTGTGTTGGTTCTCTAAGTTCTGGGAAAGGACTAATCTAGTCCGTAGGCAATCGCCCTTACATACACGATTAGGTGATAAAGGATCATTAATAAACAAAGGCTGTCCCAGGCAGCATTCTACTGCCTAGCCTGAACAAAGCCCACCAGCCGGTAGCACCTGAAAGTACCAATTGCCGATACGCCCTTTTGCATTAGGTAATTGCGGCTGGAAAGTCCGAAAAGTTCAAAATTAAATCTAAAAATAATTAATTTGTATAAGAATTAAACCTTAATCTTTGCATTATTTTTTAATATCTTTTAACCTTTTAAATATTTTCTTAAATCCTAGATTCCGTACAAACCGTTTAAAATCCATTTTATTAAATAACTTTATAAACCCGTTTATAATGTTATTTTTGTTTTTTACGTTTTAAAAGCTAACGTTTTTTACCTGTACTTTTTGTCGTACGTAATAATATTCAACTTTAATATAACGCTTTTTTTGTAATATTTATATTTTCTTTATTTACTTAAATACTCCTATATTATTTTTAAAATAGGAATAGAACCTTAGATATAAGCTTTAGTTTTATTAAAAAGTTTTTAATTCTTGCTGCTTTTGTTATAGCCGTTCCTGCACCTACATACTCCGCTTCTGTAATACATTTCGTAATAACGCCTTATAGCTTTAAAATCCAAGATATGGGCGCTCCAGCCATAAAAAATACGTACTTTATAATAAACTTTGCTCTCCCTAGAAAAGACGTAACCGTGTAGACAAAATTGGATAAAATGATAGATTACTACCTCAATTCCTAGGCTTCACTAAACCCATTCCCCTCGCAGCAGCTCCTATCCACGTCGATTCTTGTCGAGGTTCTGAGCGGTCTTCGCAATCCGGAGCAGCCGGGCAAACCATCGTTCGTAATTCTCCTTATATCGTTCCAAAATTTGAATTTCGAAGTTCTTAAATTTGCCATTATTTTCCCTTTTTAATTTCGCCAATAATCTCGCTATAATCGTCATACTTTCCGGCATACGCTTTTACAAAAATCGATTACCGTTATTTTCGTAAATCAAATCGTATCCGAAAATTAAAAACCGAAATCGATTATTTTGGAAAAGATTTTTTGGATCGACAATAATATCGATAATCTTAGCTCGTCCGGTAATCTTTTGGTAATTTTGTACCGTTAATAAGATAATTTTAATGGTAATTTTACGGCCATAAATTACCGGTATCGCATATCCGGACTTACGTAGCATAATATTTTTGGGTAACTTAAGGTACTATGGGAACGATCGAAGTTAAAGTTCCTAGCCCCTTTCCTGGTTAATATCTGACACTCCTAGCCGTAAAACTAACAAAAGCTCGGAAAGATACCAGCCTTTTATACGCAGTTAAGGTTTGCCGTTAAGGTTTATCTTTAAGGTTTACCTTTAAGGTTTATTCTTAAAGTTTACCGCGCAAAACTTAATATCTTCTGAGTTACATTAATCCTGCCGAACCAGCCAGCGGGCATAAGGTTTATTAGGGTCGAAACTTATCGGCAACCACGTATTAATCGACTTTAGAATAAGGCTTTATAGGACCGAGGTATTAATCTATCCTAACCGTAAAACCATTAATCAGTTATCGTATTCGAAGATATTAGGTATAATATCTATCGTACAAATTATATCGTATAATAATTTTCTATATATTTGGCTGAGCCTGGAAAATAAGGCTTGAACCTATTCGACCTTATATAATAAACTTTGCTAATTTTTAATTATCCGCAAAGCTTATATCTATTATTCCGAACAACCTTAAATTATTATATTTTTAATACGGGTAATTTCGTTTTAACTTCCTGTACCGAAAAAACAGGTTTATTATGCCGTTTAAGTAACGTAGTAATCTTTTAATATATTCCTGATATCCAAGTAATAAATTACCTATAAACCTAGCTCAAATTAAAGTTGCAAACGTTATATCCGGTTGATTAATACAACTTAAAAAGTTAAATTTTCCTACTAAGTTTACATATTCGAATATATTTTTTTTATTAACCTTATCTTCGTATTTAATAACGTATTTTAAGTAATCTTTAACGAATAATATAAGTTCCTTTCGTATTTCGTCTAACCTAATTAACTTTAATAACTTTTTAATATATTATTATTAATTTAGCTTAACGTCGCCAGTCGGTAAAAAACGCACAATTCGTACATCTAGGTACCAATTTATGTCTCTTAAATCCTTAATAAGAACGTCTTTAGTACCTTTCTTAATAATGTTCTTAAGTTGTTATTTATTAGTTCCGAAAAGCAGGAAGTTATTAACGTATAAAGCAATAACGCACCCGGTTTTAAGGTTATAATAAATTACATTATTCGAAATTAATAGGTAAAAGCCTAACTTCGTAAGTATTTTTTTAATTCTTTCCTGCTAAGCAGTTCCGGCCTGCTTTAGGCCGTATAATAGGTTTATCAGCTTGATAACCTTCTTAGGAGAAAAACGGTACGTTTTTCTGTCCTTTGGATACGTATCGAAATACTTTTTTAATATAAGGAACTACTTTATATAAATATCTTCTTTCAGCTTACTATTTAGGTACGCAGTAATAAAGTCGATTTAAAATATGTACCAGCCCAAATAGTCAACCAGGGTTATCAAGATTTTCCAGTATATAGCTTTTACAGTATTTGCTGCTATTTTATTATAATTAATTCCTTTTCGCTAAGTAAATCTTTTTACGTAGATACGTACCTTATATTTATTTAGCTGTTTTATAAATATATACTTCTTTCTTAGCACCTATTTAGTATTAATAAAGTATCCATAAGCTTCTTCGTTAAAGGGCGTAAACTTAAAGGTTTTACGTAAAAAGTTCTTCTTAATTTTTATAAAGATTATTTTAAGCTATATTTTTCGTTCTGGGCCTTTTATAACTTCCTTTAGGGACGGACCGTTATTTATTATTACAAATAGCTTATAAATAGTAAATAACTTACCCAGATTAATATCTTTTAAATCTTTAAACTTAAAAATGCTATCGTATTTATCCTTTAATATATTGGTTATTTATTGGTATTTGTAGATATTCCGGATAGCTTGATTAGCGTTTTCGTAACTTCCAAAAAAGTCGTCGTCGTCGACGTCTGGCACGAAATAAAAGGTATATAAGCCATAATTATCGCCCTTTTAAGTTAAAGCTAGCTTTAGTTCGCGCATTAATTTAGGGGTTTCGTTTAAGACCTTTAAGATATATAATTTAAAAATTATCTTTTTCGGGCGTTCCCTTTTACGCTTAACTTGCTTAGTTTCCTGGTCCGTATCGCTTTTCGAAATAACGTTATCGTCCTTATTTTTTACTTCGATACCCTTTAGTTTTTGACGGTGTTTTAGTGGTTTCTGTACGGGCTATAAAAACGATCGAATAATATTTTTAAAGTTAAAAGGTTACCTTAACTTTTTTAGGTTTTTATAGATTATAATATATGGTATTATAAGTAATTTACCGCCTTTTAGCAACCATACCTTATAATTATACGTCCTTTAATAATTTAATAACATATTTTTTGCTTTACGGGCTGTTAACTTTTTTAATTTAGTTTTATAATTTTAATTAATTAAAATTATATACCTGCTGCCGAAAATTCGAAAATAATTATTATTAAGCTTATATAACTTGTTAGGTTCGAATACGTTTTTAAAATATTCGATTAACGTTATATTTTTTATTATAAACTATTTAATTTTATTAATTATATACGTTATAGGTTTTATTATTAAGTCCCAAAAGCATATCGGAATTTTTATTTAGGTTAAAGTTGTACAAATTTTATCTTGTAAGAATTAAATACCTTTTTCCGTAACTTCGTTTTAATATTGGTTATAGGAACTTGAAATTACTAATTTAATGCCTTTAACTATATAGAACTTTTTGATAATTGACATACCGAATTCCTTACCGTTATTTAGGCGTAAAATCTTTATTTTTTTACTTTAACTTTTTACGTTAAAAGGGATTATTTTTAAATATTTAATTATCCGTCTAATATAAACGTATAAATTTTGCTATATTTCGTTTTTAATCCTAAATAAATAATACTTTTTATAGCGTAAAAAATTGTTCGTAATAAAATCGAAATAATTATTATTTTTAATATTAACGGGCTTAATTAAGCCTATGATATTAAATAATTTTTCTTACGTATTACCTTCATTATTAAAAGTTTATAAATCAAATTTTCCGTATTCTTTTTTCGTTATACGTTATATAAAGTACATTTTTATTTCGTTAAGGTTTAAATTTATTCCCGTAAACCTTTTAATGGTTTAAATTAATCGTTTTATATTAAGGTAGCAAAAACGGCGGTATTAAAAGATGATTTTTTATATTACTTTGTCCGTTATTGCTAGATAACTGTTGATATTAGGGGTTCTAAGACAGAACGCTACGGAGATTACCTGTGGCTTAGGTGGGAACTCCACTAGCCACATCTACCAGTATAAACCCCGACCGACACGGTCTAAGGGCTCCATAATCAATACAATAACAACTATTTTTTACCCCAATATTAAATATACGCTTATATCTAATAATTAAGAATCTTAGTTTCATTTAATACCGATATTATAATTATAACGGCAAACGACCTTTAGTTATAATAATTAAAGCCATTAAAAAAAAGACGATTTATTTAGCTTTTAAGTATTAAGAATAATGGGATAACGACTTTTAAACTAAAGCAACAGCCCTAAATCTGTAGGATTATATAAACCTTAATCAGAAATTACTATAACTTACTTAACCTACGAAATTAACGTTCGAAGATTACCCGAAAAAAGCTAATCCGCAAATTATTCGAAATATTTTAACCGAGATTACCGCCGACACTATAACCGTTACATCAAGCTTTATTAAATAAGTGGATATTGGCGGAAAACCTCGTTCCGTAACGGAAATAATTACCGAAAGCAAACTTAATTATAATACGGATTAGGTTATATACGTATACGAAAATAAGGATTACAAAAATTATCGGAAAAATATTAAGGAATTAACGAATTAAGTTTTATTTTCGGTATCCTTTAATTACCGACTTACGATTTATAAGCTAATAAAAATTTTTAATAAATAATATAACGATTTAAAGGAAACCGGCATTATTTACCAAAAAAAGTTAAAGCTAAAAGCGAAAAAAAATACCGAATAATTATTAAGCTATTTATTAAACTTTTAAAGGATTTTGGAATATAAATAATTTAATAAGAAATAATTATATCGAACGTATAAAATAAAAATATTAAGGAAGTTAACGATATACAAAATCTGGCGAACGATTTGGAAAACGCTTTTAACGACGTCTTTAATTATTAAACCATAAGTCTTAAAATAACTTATAAGGAATAAATTAATTTTGGTACTTTAAAGTATTACGAAATAATAACGCAATTTAAAGCTTATATATTCGCATAATTAAAAAAGATCCGTCCGTAAATTATTTAAGGCATTTTCAAAATAACGTTCGGAAATATAAACGATCCGGACCCCGAAGCAAATAACGGTTTATTAAATATTAATAAAATATAAAATTAGCTAATTAATACTTTAAAAGAAACCCGAGGATTAAATAAAAATAAAGGTCGAAATTAAGGTCGGAACAATAAATTAGCGGAATTAAAGCGAAAACGCGTTATTACTGACAAGAACTTTACCGGATTTACTTATTAGGCATATTTAGGTTTTTACGAATTACCAGCTTATTAGTTTATTTTAAAAATAAAATACCCGAAAATTAAGAATTTAACGAAACCTTGATACGATTAATTAAAGAACGTATTAATTTTGTTACAGGTTTAGCAAAAAAAAATTAAAAAATTAAATTTTAAGGCGTTACCCGAAAAGTCCGATTAATTAGGACGTAAAATAAATATTACCAAAGTTATATTTTTAATATTTTATACAGCTTTTAAAACGGTTACTTTTTAAAAAAGAAATTCCTTTATTTTTAATTTAAGGATTACCTTTTATATTTTTAATTAAATTAATAAATTCCTTATTTTTAAATTAATATATTTAAGTAATTATATATTCGTTAAAAATATAATTATTTTTATTTTCGGATACGGAAAAATAAATATCCATTTCGAAAGCCTAAATAGTTCCTAGTTAATGCGTTTATATAATATAACGTATTACGAAGAATTCGTTTATAACTTGGTATTATTACGTTTATTAAAAAAATAAAGTTTTTAATAAAATTATAAAAGAATTAATAATTATTTTTAACGAAAAAATAATTTAATTATCGTAACGTTAACCGAAAGGTATAATTAAATAATAATCGAATATTTGTTATTATAGTTAATTCGGAAAATATTTTTTATCCGATGGAAAAAATTTAATTTATGGATAAAACGACCTTTAAATATTGCTAACACTCGACGATGACATTTAAAGCTTGCTTATCCGGATCCAGAAGCTTTTAACTATTTCGTAAGCTATTTTCGGAAGGTAAAAATTAAGGACCTTAATTAAAAACGCCGGAAAGAAAACGAAATTATTACCATTAAATATAACGTATGCGGATGCGGAAAAATAAAACGTTTAAACCGTAAAATTTGCCGAAATTTACCCGTAAAACCGGAAATGTAATTAGTTATTAATTTTTAAAATCTGGAAAAAAATGGTAACCGTATTAATAACGTTATATTCGTAATTAATCGTTTTTTAGGTTATATTTAAAATTAGTATTTTAGCGATAAAATAACCGAAATAATTATAATAATTTTAAATTAGGTATTTGCCGTTTTCGAAAGTTATAATTATAAAATAAAAGTTATAAAATGCGACGATAAGTTATACGATAAAAAGTACCAAGTTCGAAATTATTTATATTTAAAAAAAACGTTCGAATCGAGTTTTCGGTACTTAATATACAGGTATAGAATAAAGGCGCTAAACGTTTAAGGGGTATAATTAAAACAAAAGCGATTTATATACGAAAAGGGGCAAAGTTACCAGACTTTTTATAAGTAAAGATTTATTACGTTATAATTTACTTATATAACCGGACCTTTAAATATATATTTAATTAATTAACGTTATATAAATATTTTTATATTTACTAAATATATAGGGAAAAAACGATAATTATTAACCGAAAACCTTATTTAGGTTATTTCCAAATTTATAATTATAAAACTTACGCCTTAATAAAAAGCGTATAACGTAAATAAAATAAAAAACGAAAATTTAATCCGAAAACTTGAATTAGTTACTTTATAAGATACTAATTATTAAATATTTACCGTATATAAAATTTTTTAACGAATAAAGTAATGGTAATTTATAACGTTATTTTTAACGAAAAAAGTACCTTTAATAATAACTTAAATAACTTAAAAGATAACCTTTTTAAGGTAACCGAAAATAAATTACGTTGTTTATTTAATAAAATCGAATATTTAAAGGGTTTACGTTTCGAATTTAAACTTACGGTTTATAAGGAAAATAAAGAAATTACGCAGTTATTAAAAGTAAATTCGGATAACGTTATTAAAAGCGAGAACGTAATAAATTCGAACGAAGCAAAGAAACTTTGTAAGGAATTTAATTCGTATAAATTTAATTAATTTTATACGAATATTTATTTCGTTCCTTATCCGACGTCCGATTTTATTCTGCCGCGTTTTATTACTTTATTAGCTGTTATTATTTAAATTACCGCGGTTTTAAAGGAAAAAACAATTATAAACGCCGTTTTTAAAAAATGCGAAAGTATCGATAAAATCTTTAATTTCGGAATTATATACCGTACCTTAAACTGAAAGGTTACGTTTAATATAAAACGTTTAAGTTCGGTAATAAGGTTAAAATACGGAAAGTAAGTAAGCAAGGTATAAGCTGCCCAGATAATAAATCGTCCGTATCGTTACTTTAAAAGTATAAAAATAAAAATTTAAGTTAATATTTTCGAACGTAATTAAATTAAACCCTTATTATAAATAAGAAAAAAGATTTATTAAAAACATTTTTTGTTAATTTTTAAAATTTATAAAAAGTTACGAAATTATTTTATAAAAAATAAATTTCGGAAAATAAAAAAAAATTATTTAAACAATTACAAATAAATAAGTTCGTAAATAAAATGCGACCGTAAAAAGGTTAACGGAAAACAATTATTTAATTATATATAAATATACGTTTATAAGTTCGATAAATATAATAACTTTTTAAAATGCAAAGTACGTTTAATAATTTAAAATAATTAACAGGTTTATAAAAAATACGAAAATATTTATACCTTTATTTTTACTGGAAAGTCTTTCCGAACCTTTATTATTATAATTACGCGATTTAATTTAAAGTTGATATAATATAACGCAGTTAATATTTTCGTTAATATAAGGCTAAATAAGGAAATTTATATAAAGATATTATTAAGATACCGGAAACCGGAAATTATTTTACGTTTACTTAAAACCTTATACGGATTAAGGAAATTTTTTTTACTTTAATAAAAAAAATTATTAAAAACGTTTATTTAATTAGGTTTTACCCTTATTTTTTACGGGCCGTATTATTTCGTACAAAATAATATTTTCGTATTTTTTTATGTTAATAATATAATTATTATTTATAAAAAAAAATATAAAGAAGTAATTAATATAATAATTAACCAACTTAAAATAAGGTATTAATTTATAAAAAAAAATAAACTTTAATAATTTTTAGGAATTAAAGTTATTCGAAATTAATTAAAACGTTAAATATAACTGTTAAAGTTATTATATATTAACAAGCTAATTAAATTAATCGAAAGGAAATTAAATTCCGGCCGCACCGATATTTTTATAAAAAATAAAAATTATTTTTTAATTAAAAAATCGTATTTAATTATTTTATTAAGGTATATTAAAAGAAAATCGGCTTAATATTATACGCCGTAATTATTATTCGTCCGGATATAATCTTTATAACCTTTAAACTGGCGAGATTTAATATAAATCCAAACCCAAAATATTATATAAAAACAAACTGACTTATTCGATACCTTATCGAAACGAAATATTACGCCTTAAAGTACGGCGGAACAGATATTTTCGAAATAATTAACGATACCTTCTTTATCGATAATTCGATCGACCGAAAAAGCTTTTAAACTTACGTAATACGTTTATTCGGTAACATTATCGAATAACGCGTTAATAAGTAAAATATAATAATTACTTTTATAACAGAAACGAAATTATTAATACTTATTTAGACCGCGAAAAAGGCCATATACGTATTACGATTAATTAAAAAGCTCGGAATTCGACTCGATATCTCGACTATTAATATTCAATATGATAACCAGCAAATTATTAGGTTTGTTTATATAGATATTACCCAGTTCCAGACGAAATTAAAGTATATGGATATTTATAATTATTAGTTACGATAAAAAATAATTCGAAAAAGAATCGAAATGGTATATATTTTTACGAACGATATAATTATAAATAAATTAACAAAGGTCCTTCCTGCTACGTTCTTTAAATAATTCATTCGACAGTTAAGGTTAACGGATATTAAAGAAAGGATATAGGAACGTTAAATTCGAAAATTATTTAATAAGGATTTGCAGGAATTTGAAAATAACTTTGATTAATCGATATTCTGTATCCAGGGCCTACTATCCAGAAAGCAGCCCCTAGGGGGATATATTAAATAACTATTAATATTAAGGGTTTTAAGACAAAACGTTACGGAGATTACTTATGGCTTAGGTGGGAACTTTACTAGCTACATCTACCAGTATAAGCCCCGACCGACACGGTCCAAGGGCTCCATGATCAATACAACAACAACTGTTTTTTACCCCAATACTGAATACACGCTTGTGTCTGACAGTTATACGAACCTTTTTATTTTTAAAAGCGTTAACTAGTACTTTTTTTAGGTTATTATCGTTATCTTTACCAAGTACTTCCTTTAGTACGTATTTTTATTAATAATTTTTGTCGTTTATCGATTCCGGGGCCTTAATAATAAGCTCCGGCTTTTTATAAAATTATAAAAAAAACCTTTTTAAGGTACGTTAATTATTATTAATTGGGATCCGTTAAGGTTTATTAGGGTATTTTTATTTAAATAACATCCCTTTTTATAATATATCTTTTTAAAGAATATTTTTAAAGAGAAGTCGTTAATATATAGCGTATACTTTACCATAATTTCGTTATTTTTTTTACGTAATCCTTTTAAGGGTTATTTTACTGTCCTAACGGCAATAACGATAATAAGCCCTTTACTTATTATGATATGGATTCCTTTATTTTTGATATTTAGGACCGAATTCTTCTCGAAGTTCTTAATATTGTTCGTAATGTTAACGTTCGCTTTTAAATCCCAAAATAACTTATTCTCATTATCCTCCATGGATAAATAAACATATAACAGCATAGCACTGCTTATAACAACTGCTTCAAAGCTCTTAATCGTTATAGCCTTAAAGCATTTAGTTACTGTAGCTACCTTTTGAAGCGTCTCGCCAGCATTGTCTGCAACGGTCGTTTTAAAACTTTCGATCGCTATAGCCTTAAAGCACTTAGCCACTATAGCTACCTTCTGAAGCGTTTCGCTAGCGTTGTTTACAACGGTCGCTTTAGGGCTCTCGATTATTAAAGCTTTAAGGCAGTTAATCACTATAGCCTCTGCTTCAGGGCATTTAGGCGCTGTAGTTTCAGTAATATCAATTACTGTAGCTAACTCCTGAATCACCTTATCGTACCACTGCATAAGGATTTAAAGCTGTTATTTATTAATATAGGCGTTAAATATTCCTTTACTGGAACTGTATAAATTTCCTAGGCCTTTAGGGATAAATTGCTTTTTACCCGGTCCACCGCCGTAGGCGTTACCGTAAATATTACGAAAATTATTACTTTGGTTATTATTGTTACCTTAATTTTTGCTTTTATTTCGGCCTTATTTCCTTTTTTTACCTTTATTATTTTTCTTTTTTTAAAATTTAAGGTAATTTTGCGCTAAATATTCGTATTTATTATAATTAAAGCAAAATAACTTTCCGTTTTTATTTTATACGGGCTTATTATTTCGAAAGTTATTATTATTTTTCTTATTTTTATTCCTTTAAACGTTATAAAACCGTCCGTGATTTTTTTTTAAATATAGTTATAAAATTCGTTAGTAAAATCGTCGATTAGTTACTGGAAAAAATAATTCGTTTATTTAAATATTAATTATATCGTTTTATATTAATTATTAGCGCGGTTGTTTATAATAATAAAAAATATAATAATATACTTTTCGGTTTTAAATTTTATATTATAACTTTTTATTTTTTAAAATAACTTTAAAAATTTGGTATTAAATTATACAAATTTTTTTTTATCGTATATTATTTTGCTAAGTTCCTTTTAAAATAACTTTTGCCGATTTTTACTTATTATTATATAAATTTTCCGTAAAATCTTTAATATCTTTATTCCTTTTTTAATATCTATAATTAATTTAAAAAAATACCTTTTCATAAATTCTAATAATAACTTTCGTTAAACGTAATTAATTAATTTATTTTAGTTTTATATTATTTTTATAATTAATCTTTTTTAATACAAAATTAACAGTATTACATTATAACCTTTAATTAACGTAACTTAATAATTAATTGTCCTTATTCCAAAAAAAATTGAAACGTTTTTAACGGAACTTTAAATTATTATTAAACTTTTTAAAATCCTTTTTCCGTTTTTTTAAACAAATACCTAATTCGTTAAAATTATTTAAATTACTAAAGTTAAAGCCGAAAAAATTATTAAAAAAATTATAATATTTTTTCCGTTATTAAAATGGAGCAGGGTGCAGGGTCGGACATATGGCCTGATTGATCAGTTAGTCAGCACCCCCTATGTATTTTTAGCGGTCCTTTTCGCCGGGCTTAACTCCGAGAACATCACCATTTATCTTTTATAGTTTTGCTTTACTGGTTTTAATACCAGAATATAATTTGCGTTATCTTTATTATCTTTTAAATCCTGGGCTTATTTATAATACGCTTATCGATTATATATTAATCAGGACCGATTTTCCCCGTCCTATTTTATTTAGCTGCTAAGGAAAAAAGATTAGCTTTAATTAGCTGCCGAAATAACTTTCGATCTTCGATTATGAAACGGAAAGGATAAGGTTTTAATTAAAAGCGTAATTACGATTATAATTATGATTACGATTATGTAAACTTAATAGCGACTTACGGTAAACGATTAATAATTACGATAACGACGTAACCCTTTTCCGATTAATAAAAAATTTATTAAATTATTTAAATATAATATTTTATTTAAAGATATAACTTTATTCGGAAGACGGCAAAGAAATATAAACGCGGACGGTAACCGATATCGGAACCTAAATTAATTACCTAAGTTTTAAACCGATTATGTAATTTAAAATATTATACGTATTAATAAAAAGATTACGTAGCAAGATAAATTATAAAATTTAATTAATAAAAATTAAAAAAATTGAAATTTTCTCGTTAACGACGTAGTTATTAGGATTTAAATTAATTAAAATAAATGCAATAACGATAAAATTAACGATATAAATAAGATAACGAATACGAATAGAAAAAAAATTAAAGTTATGGAATTATTTATTTTGTATAAAAAAGGAAAATATCGAAAAAGGAATAACGTTTTTTAATACCATATAAAAATTAAAAAAAAAAACGTTACGTAATATATTTTAAATTATTTTGGCGTTAATCGGGTAATATTTTATCTGGTTATTATTAAGTAATATTAGTTAGGATTTACTTTTTTTATTAAGCTTAAATATTATAACGTTTAAGTTAATAATGGAAATATTAATTAATAAGTTAAAAAAGGAACGGTTAAATAATTAACGACGTAATATTAAATTAAAATAAAATTATTTAGACGATTAATAAAAAAAAAGTTACTTATTTTTTAAATTCGATAAAAAGAAATTATTTAAGATAATTATTACGGACAATTATTTACTTTATGCCTAAATATATTTCCGTTAGAATAATATTTTATAACCTAAATAATTCGAGAATTAATAATATTAATTAATTTAAAATAAACTTTAATAAATTTTTTAAAAATTTATCGAAACTTCTTAAAATTAATATTTAGGTTTAATTATAAGACGGATTATTTTTAATATTAAATTTTCTTAATTTTACGAAAAATTAAAATCTTATTTTAAATATAACCGTTTAATATTAATTAATAAAAAATTCTTACGATAATAAGCTTAATAAAGTTAAACCTTGGAATAATAATAATTTGATCGAATTTTTAAAGTTTATTAAGGATTTATGTATATAAGTAATTTTTAAAATTATTATCGAAATACCGAAAGGATAAAAAATTATATTAACTTAAAACTTTTTAAAGTTATTTATAAAACTTATAATATTTATACCGAACGTTATACTTTTCGGATAAATTAATTAACCCGAATACGGTTTTTTGCTTTTATTATAAATAGGTTTTCGTTTATTATGGTTTTTTTAAATCCGTTAACTTATTCGGATTTTCGTTTTTTAATAACCGGAATTACCGATTAAATTAAAGAGATTATTTAATTATACAAAAAATATAAAATTACGGAATTTAAAATATTTACCGAATTATTATTCTAAACCGATAATAATAATATAAAAAACCGAATTAAAGTAATTATTAATAAAGTAATTAAATAAAATAACGTAATTAAAATTATTTTAAAAATTTTTAAATTATAAAACTTAAAACAAATTTGAATTATTAAAGATCGATTAAGGATTTTAATTAAGTAAATTTAACGAAATAATTTTAATTAAGTTTATAATTATTACTTAAAATATGCCATTAAGGTAAAAAACGTTTTAAAAAAAGTTAAATAAAAAAAGTAGTTAATTAATAAGGACGAATATATTAAAAGTATGTTAAAAAAATTATTTGCCGGTTATTTTGAAGAAATTATTAATAATTCGAATATATAGTTTAAAAAATTATACGCGATAATTTATAACAAATCTTTTATATTAATTAAAGGCTAGGTTATAAATAAGGTTATATTTTTTAAATACGAAAAATGTAAACGATAATATAAAAGCGTTCGTTTCGATATTAAGTAAAAAGATAAAAATCGGCTTTATTCGATTTATTACCCCAAATAATTACGATTAGGAAGTTTCGTTTATAATAATTATTATTAAACCGGATTAATTAGGTATCGGAAATTACGAACGTATTATAAAACTTAAAGATTAATTAAATCCGATAAATTTAAAATTTTAAAGTTTTTAAAAAAAAAGATAAGGAACCGAAAAGTAGCCCGGATATTATAATATTACGTTTTGCCAGAATAAAAGGTATTTTAAATATGTAATTATAATACCGACCCGTCAATTAATGCAGTTAATTTTTAGCCGGATAAATTTAATTAATTAAATTTTTATTATAAACGAAGTAAATTTTAAAGTTAAAAAGATTACCGAAACGGTTATTAAGGTCGTAATAAACGCTTTAATAACTTTAATTAAGATATTTATTAATTTTATTAAAAACCTGAATATAATATATAAAAATGCCGTTTATTTGTTAATATAAAAATTACCGAATTAATTTTATTTACCGATAACGGCTATATTATTTTCTTTAAAACTTTAAAAAATAAGGTTACCTGAAGCATAATTTAATTTCTTTAAATCTTAAAAAATTAAATGATCGAATAACAAATTTTAATTTGGAAAAAGATTTTAAAATAAATTTATGGTTTATTAACTTTTTTTACCCGATTTAAAAAGAAAATGCGATATTTTAATCGGCAAAACGATATTTTCCGGGACGTTAATAATTAATTAATTAGCCCTAACCCGGATATTATTAATTAAATTAAACCTTAAAAATATATTACGATTTTATAACTAAATCGATAAAATTCCAATATTAATTAAATTAAGGTAACCGAAATTAATATAATATATTTCGTTAATTATAAAGGAAAACCGTTTTATAAAAAGGTACCTTTATATAATTAGCTATAGAACAACCCCGTCGAAAACAAAAATACCTGTTATTTAAAAAAAATCCGAATTTTAAAAATCGATAACTTTAATTAATTAATAATATTTATTAATGTTATAATAACCAAACGATCTAGAAATAAAAAAAATAATTTTAAAGGTATAAAAAAAATTAAATACGAAATTAACGATAATAATTTAATATTTAAAGTATTTATATTCCATAAAGTAAAAATTAACGTTTAAATAAATAGTACCTTTTAAATAAATATTAATATTTTTTAAATAAACGATATTACTTAAAGGGATAATACCTTTACTTATAAAGGCTTAATCGAAAAGTATATAATTAAATTCTTTAAAAAAAAATCCGAAAAAACTTTAAAAAAAAATTTAAAATTATTTAATTCGAATTAATTAAGGTTTGCTTAAATTTTAGAAAAACCTTTAAAAACTTTATAGCTGCTAAAATTTTGGAAATATTTAATCGTAAAAATACGGAAACGATTAAAATAACCGAAATTAAAATACGAAAATCGAAATTTTTAAAAATAAAAAAATCCCTTAAGATTTTTAATATAAATATCGGTTATAAAATAAAAAGTTAAAAAAAAGCTAAAATTTTATTAATCCAGCAATATAACCCAATTAAATATATTATTCCGTTATTTAAACTAACAATTAAAATAAATTATAAAAACGGCAAAAATTTAATTAATAAAATTATCGATACCGGAATTAAATTTAGCATTATCGTTACATTATACGTTAAACGATATAAATTAACTATAAAATAAATACGTATATCGTTTATAAATTTTAACTTTTAAAAAAAACTTTATTCGAAAATATTATTAAGGTACTTATTTAATTAATTAGCCGATTAATTATTATTCCCTTATTTATCGTTAATAACCATTACGTTACGTAATTATTAATATTAAAATTTAATTTTATAATTAAATCGAAAATAATATTAAATATAAACCCGGACGTAATAAAAAAAACCTTAAAATTTAATCCGTTAAAAATTATTATTTTTTTAATTTTTGCTAAAAAGGTTACGCGTAATATCCGTATTAATAAAAAGCTTGAAAAAAAACAGCCGGTAAAATAATAAACCGTTTTATTAACGAAAGCAAGTTTATAAACGAAAATACGAACGAATACGTTATAAGCCTTTACGTTTTTTCGATTAATAATATATATATTAATTAAAACCCCAAAATAATTTAAAAGGTTATAAATAATAAACTAAAACCCGGAAATATTATTTTAAATTAATTTAACGATAAGGGATTTATATATATTTTATATAAAATATTATAAAACGAAATATAATAAAAGGTTAATAATAATCGGACCGTATAAATTAATATAATATATAAACCGAAATAAAAAAAAATAATCCTAATTAATAATATATTATTAAACGGATTAATATTATCCGGAAACCTAAATTAAAAACTTAAAAAGCTTAAAAAGGTTTAAAAAGTTATTAATTAAAACGAAAATAAATTTAATAAATCTGGTATATTATTAATTACCTTATTTTCTAAATTTATTATTATACCATAAAATACTTAATTTATTAAGGAAAAGGTTAAAACTGTTTTTAATTAATTTAATAACAAATTTAACCGTATTAAAAAAGCTTTATTTAAAAAAATACTTTTTTGCAAAAAGGTTATTTTAACTTAAAATTGGCAAAATTATGGCAAAATTAAATCGAATATTATATTATATTATAAAATCCGGATAATCCCTTATAAAGCATAATAAAGCAAAGGTATAATAATACCGGTTAACCTTAAAAATAAATTAATCGAAATATTACGAATACGGATTTAATAAAAAATATTTAAATAATTTTACGCCGCGTATAAAAATACTTAATTCCTTATTAAAAAAAAGAACGATAACTTATAACTAATTAATTTTATTATTAAATTAAACGTTATTATTTTACGAAATATCTTTATGCTAAAAAATTATAATACATTTTCCGCAAATTTTGCTATATATTTGCTAATTACTTTAATAAACTCTTTTTCCGGTTACGATTAAATTATATTAACTTTTATTAATAAAAATCTTATTATTTTTATAATATTTTTAAAACTTTTTAAATATATTAATATATTTATAAAGTTTATTAATTTTATAACTTATTTTTACCATATAATAAGGAAAGTTTTTAACGATTTAATAGCCGATATTACCCGGCTATTTGTCGACAACGTCGGTATTAAAAGCTTAAAAATAAAATATAACGACGAAAAAATCTTTTTAAGGATTCGGCGATTTATATATAAGCATATCGTTAATATAAATAAAACCTTTATTAATTATAAGCTTATTAATATATCGATTAATATAAAAAAATTTTAATAATACCAGAAAATAATTATTATAATCGGATTTTTTTACGGAACGAATAAACGGTAACCGGATATAGTTAAAATAAAAAAAATCTTAAAAACTTTGCCATATAAAAACGTTTCGAAAATTAAAACTTTTCTGGATATTATTATGTATTATTGGATTTTTGTTATATATTTCGTTATCAAAACCGAACTTTTTATACGTTTATTCCGGAAAAGATAATTTTTTATTTAAAAACCTAATTAAAACCGTATTATAAAGGATATAAAAAAAGTAATTATTATTACTTTAATCTTAATTACTTTAAATTATAATTTTATTATAAATAAAATTATTATAAAAATAAATATAAACAAAAATAATTTTAAAAGTATTTTTGGTTAAATAATTAATAATATCGAATATTCCGTACGTTTTAAAAATAATACTTGAAAAAGTATTAAATCAAATTACGATATTAATAAATTAAAATATTAAATTATTTTTAAAATTTTAAAAACATTTCGAAATTATATTTACGGAATCCGATTTATATTAAAAATAAACGTTAAAATATTAATAATTTAAATTAATAATTTTTTAACTTTTTTACTTAAAACCGTATTTATTAATTAAATCGTTTAAATAAAAATATTTGATTTCGAAATTAAATATATTTTTAATAAAAAAAATTTAACTGCCGATAATTTAACCCGAAAGCCGTTTAAAATTTTTAATATATTAAGTGATTAATAAAAAGGAAAAGTTAATAATTTTATTAATATTTAATTAAACGTTATTCGACTTAACCTCATTTTAACCGGTATAACCTTAATTTTTATTAAAACGGATAAATAAAGACCTTTTATTAAGAATTAATTTAAAAAATTACAGAAATACGTTAAATTTTTTACGATATTAAACTTTTTTAATCGGTTACGTAAAGCTTTAATAAAAAAAAGCCGTTTTTAAAACTGAAACGTTAAAATATTATATTTAAAACGGTATTTTATAACGTAAAACGGATAAATAATACGGTAACCGTAAAATTGTTAACATTAAACGAAAACGATTTACGGTAATTAAATAATATTATAAAAATTATAATTATAAAAAATAAAATTTAACTTATCGTTATATAATAACTTTTTATTATTAACGCGGATTATTTAATTTTATTCGAAAAATAATACGGGCATATATAAAATGTTAAAAAGTAATTAATCGACGGTTCGAAAAAAGTTACGGCTTTTCGTAACTTATTAATATAATTATTATTTAGGTAATTAATATTTAATTTATACCTAATAATAACGGTTATAAAGCTACGGTTAAAATAAAATACGAATTATCCGATTATTTAAAAATTAAAGCTTTACGTTTTATTACGTTAATAATAATTAAAAAAATTTTAAATAAATATATTTTTTACCGATATAATATTTTAATTAAAATTAAAATAAATAATAACTTTAAAAATAAAAATAAAATAATTAAAGTTTATAATATATTCGGAATTTAACGAAAGGTTAGAATTACGTATACCGTATAATAATAAGGCCTGGTTAAAAAAAGATACGTTCCGATTATTAAAGTTTTAATAAAAATAACGAATAATACCGGCAAAAAATAAATTAAATTTTTGCTTAAAATAATTTTCGCCGATAATATTATTATAAAAAGTTACGGCTTAAGTCCATATAAACTGCTATACGGATAAAAAACGTTTTTACTGATTAAAATAATTTTGCCGATATAAAAAATTTTAATATAAAATTTTAATATCCCGAAAAAAAAATTAATTATTTAAAAGATTCGGCTTTTAAAAAAAAATTTAAAAACGTAATTAAGGTTACTAAAATTATTACTAATTAACGTCGTAAAATTATTAAATTGGCAAACTAAAAAAATAAAAATAAAATAAAAAATAAACTTTTAAAAATAAATAAATTAATATTATTATACCATACGTTCCGATATATAAACATTTTTAAAAATATAAAGCTTAAATATTGCTAAATTAACCCGTATTTAATTAATAATATTATTAATTTAAATATTTTTTATTTAAAGAAAATTAATAAAACGAAATTATAAAAATTTTTTTTTATTAATAAATTAAAATATTTTATAAAAAACGAAAAACAATATTAAAAGCTGATTAATTTATAAAAAAATAATTAAATAAAATAGTTTACCGATTAACTTAACGATAAAATATCGAATATTTTTAATATTATTAATATTAAATTATTAAAAAATTAATAATTTAAAATTTTAAAACTTATAAAAATAAATATTAAGGTATAAATATTTAATAGTCGACTTAAAGATTACGTAATCGTAAACGATAATAATATACCGGAAACGAATAAATTAAAGAAACGAAAAAAATTAATACGATTAATTACGAAAAATTAAAATATAAAATTTTTATTACGTTTTATTATTACCTTATTTATTATTATTTTATACGATATTTACCGTATTTTATTCGTAATTAATACGTTTAATTATATTCGTCCGGTATTAAAAATTTTAAATATATTTTTTAATTTTATTTCAAAATTAATTTTTATTAAATATTTTTATAATCGGGTAAATATTGCTACGATTATTTTTTTTAATTTATAATAACCGTTTATAATTTGCTTTAAAGTTTTCGAACCGATTATTCCGGAAAGTATAATTATAACTTTCGATAAATCCGATATAATTATTATAAAATTTTTTTTAAAATTCCGGAATCGATTAATATTTAAAAAATAAATATATATTATATTAATCGGGGTATTTTAATATTTTATATCGTTGTTTACATAATTTATACGGAATAATATTAAATATTTTAAAAATTTAAATACATAAGTTAATAATATAACGAAAGTTTTTAATAAATAAAAATATAAAAAAATCCGTAAATCCGGCCCGAAATATTTTAACGTATATAAAATAAAACGGTAATTTTTTATTTTCGTTTTAAAATATAACGATTATATTAAATTAAATATTTATAATTATCTAAAAATTTTCGCTTTTAATTCGTTATCGTATATACCGACCAGTAACTAAACCGTTAACCAAATTAATAAATATAATTTCGAACATTTTATATTAATTAATAAAAATTCGTTAAAAATATTATAAGGAATAAAAAGTTTTTATTTTAATATATTTAAACGTTACGTAATATATAATATTTTGGTTATTTTAAAATTAAGTTAATTCCCGTTAATATTTAATTTAAAGGTTAAAAAAGCGTAATATTTTAATACTTAAAAATGGCTTAAAAAGCCGATTAATAATATGGAAATTTATTAGAATTATCGATATTATTAATAAAAACCCCGAAATAATATTACGAAATTAAAATATTTTAAAAAGTAAAAATACTACCGATATTAATCGGCGGCTACCGGTTATCTGCTTAATAATACTTAGGATTAAGCTGGATATTAAACTTTTTATTACCTTAATTAACAATAATATATGTTAAAAAGGTTAAAATTTAAAAAATCGTAAATTATTTATAACTGGTATTTTAAGTAATAAAATATCTTATTTAAATATTATATTACGGAATTTATATTAAAAAAAGGAATTAGTTTATAAATAAATGCCCGGTAATATATTAAATTTTAAAGCTTACGGATATTATTAAGGTTATATAAAAACTTAATATCCCGATTAATAATTAAAGCTTTATCGGTATAACGAATCGTAAATTTAAAAAATATAATTATATTTAATATAATTAAAACTTTATAACGTTAAATAAAAATATATTTAAACTTACGTATACTTTGCTTAACTTTATAAATAATAAGTTTATTATTATTAAAACTTAATAACTTATTATTTAATCCGGATTATTTTTTAATAAATAATTTTTTATAAAGTTAATAAGTTTACCTGGATTTATATTTTTACGAAAACCTTAAGTATTGCATAAGTTTAATAATTTGCGGAAATTTATAATAATATTAAATAAAACGACGGGAATAATTATATATATATTTAAATATATATTAAATTTTAAAAATAAATATAATCGGAGAAAAAAAGTTAATATAGTTTGTAAAAAAAAGTTATAAAAAAAGTATAAGTACAAAAATAATTACATAACTAATTAAAAAAACGTACCGATAATTATATCCCTTTTTATATAATATCGGATAAAATTATTAAAAATTTTTTCGGCGTATACGTTTTTTATAACAGAATTTAATATATTAGCTTTATATATACTTAATTAATTACGCGTATAATTTGCTATTACTTTTTAACAAATTCTTTTATTTATATAACTTAATATTTATAACTTACTTATACTTTTAAATATTTATATATATTTATATATTATATATTACCTTTATTTATTATTATTATTACCTTTAATTATTATATATTGTTTTAATCGTACTTGCATATCCAGATTAGCTCAGTATTAATTATAATGTCGTTATTCAAAAAGCGTATTATATAAGGTAAAAACGAAAAATTTAAAAAGTTAAATCTATTATATTTTGAAAATTTTAATTAATCCGTTAATATATTTATATAAAATATCGAAAATATAAACCGTATATTACGTAAAATGCATAATAAAAATGGCAACCTTTATTTCTTTATAATACTACCCCCGGAGCTACTTTTTGATCGGTTTATTCCTATTACCCTATATAATAAAGGTGGTGCCCGTCCATAACGAAAAACTATTTTACCTTTTTTATGGTCCGATAAATTTTAAAATAACGCAATATCGGCCGGATTATAACAAACCCTTATAATCATGCAAAACAAAAAATACCTACGATTTTAACATTTTACTGCCATTATTTAAATAATCGCTATAAATACTTTACCCGGAATTATAACCGTTATTTTAAAAGCTAAAAAAGTAATTAACAAAAATTAAACTATTATTATCCCTAATAAAATAAAAAAAGCGGTCCGGGCTTATAATCTTAAATATATTTAATTTATTACCTAAGTTAAAATATTAATCGGTAATAAAAAAAAAGGTTATTAAGTTAGTATAGTATATATCCGATCAGAAAAAAGAATTATACTTTTTAATATTTGCCCATCTAAAAAGCGTATTAAGTTATTTTTATAAAAATATCGAAAGGCCTAAAAGAATTCAGTTTTTGGTAACCCGCCTATACGTATAGCAATCGCCAATATACTATCCCAGAATATATCTTAAACTTATGGTTTATAGGTTACTTACGCGTTTTATTTTATTATTTACGACCTAAATTAATAAAATAAATTTGTATTATTTAAAAAGATTATTATATAAAATAATATAAAGAAAATAATTAAAAGATACCTTAAATTTAAATTAAAAAAAAATAATATTTTAAGACCTGTAAGATTATGGCTTAATAAGTGATTATCCCCGTTTAACGACGATAATAAAAAGCTAAACATTAATAAAGCCTTAAATCTTAAAAATATTTAATAGTTAAGTTTAATTCTTTTTAATTAAAAAAAAAACGATCCCAAAAAATCGACCTTACGAATTACCGTAACTCCGATACCTTTCTTATAACCTATTCGTCCTAAAGATATATTACCGATATAACCCTTTAAACCTACCTTTAAGCCGAAATATAAACCTCGACCGGCCGTAAATAATTAGCAAACATAAACAATAATGGAAGGCCGGTATAATATACCGTATAAATAGGTAGGAAATATTTATGAAATAATGGTACGACGATTAAAGCCATATTTTTTTAAAATTGGCCTAATTAACCCAAATATAAGGCCTCGATCGTTAAATAAAAAAAGAGGATAAGATAGAAAAAAAGAAAAAAAAAACCAAATAGCGCAAAAATTTAAGTAAACGTAAAAAACGAAATCCTAAGCTGAAAAAGTTAAAAAATAAATTGCGTAAACGTTAATTAAATTAATTAATAGGTTTTATATACGTTTTATAAAGTTGGAAATTAATTACGTTAAGTTTTTATTTAATTATTTTTTAAAATAAATTAAAAATAATTTTATTTTATAAAAAAAAGGTTAAAATAAAATAAGGTACAAAGTCGAATATATGGTCTAATTAATTAGTTAATTAATACCCTTTATATATTTCTAACGGTCTTTTTCGCCGGGCTTAACCCCGAAAATATTATTACTTATCTTTCATAATTTTGCTTTATTAATCTTAACACCAGAATATAATTTGCGTTACCTTCATTATCTCTTGAACCCTGGGCCTACTCGTGACACGCCTATCGATTATGCACTGATCAGGACCGATTCTCCCCGTCCCATTTCATTATTTCGGTAAATCTTTAAATAACCTTAAAGAAAAAAATAAAGATAATAACCTATTTAAATTATTAAGGTTTCTATATATTATTCCTTTTTCTTCAAACGATGGTTTTACTTTTTTAAATTTTTTTTTAAAAAAATCGGGTTTTTTAATAAATTACCTTTTAAACTTTTTTTCGCCTTTTTTTGAAGGGTTAATCTTTTTTATATCGTTTTTTTCGGGTACTGTAATAAGCGTTATAATAAACGTTATAATAAATATTATGACGGGAACTTTTTTTAAGTTACTTGCCCGAATTATAGACTAAACGTTTTTAAACGCTTTTACTTATATATTTACATTTTGCGAACTTTTTAAGTTTCGTAACGTTTTATTTTTAAATATATTTAAAAACTTTATTATTATATCGTTTAATCGTAACATTATTTCGTTAATCTTTTAATTTTAAAACTTTATATCTTTAACCTTATCCTTAATTTATTAATATTTATCTTTTCATACTTTAGCATCTTATTTAATCCCATTTATATTAATACCTAAAAACGTATAAAGTTTATTTAAATTTATTTCGGTTTATTATTTTTAAATTAAGGTTTTAAACTTTTTTAAACCTGCTTTTAACCTTTGTTATTAAAACGATAGGTTATTTTCCATTAAAAATGCCTTTTATTCTTCCGCTTACTCTTTTTTACTATAAAACTCTTTATCTTAAAAAACTTTTTAATCGGAAAAAGGTCCGAAATAAAAAAAAAGGAAAAAAGTTATCGTTATTTATATACTTCTATTTTTTAAAAACGAAGCCGTTATTAAATAAGTTATTAATTTATTTAACAGGAAATTCCTTAAAAGTTTTACGCTTTTTTGTTATCGTTAACTACTATTTAATTCTTTCCTAAATTATTAACTAAATAACCTTTTTTTAAACCTTTTACTTTCTTTATTAACTTACCTTTTAAATCTGCAATTAATTATTTCGTATAATATGCTACAGTTATTAATTAACTAAAAGATGCTACTATGTCAGCAGTTATAATAATCGAACGCAGGAATCTGGCGTAATTGCTCTATATTAGTTCTTTAAGTTCTGAGAAAGGACTAATCTAATCCGTAGGCAATCGCCCTTATATACACGATTAGGTAACAAAGGATCATCAATGGACAAAGGCTGTCCCAGGCAGCATTCTGCTGCCTAGCCTGAACAAAGCCCACCAGCCGGTAGCACCTAAAAGCACCAATTGCCGACATTATATTTGAAATTAATTTCTTTTTAAATTTAATACATATTTATATTTTCTTCTTTAATACCCTTTTTTATACCTTTTATAACATATATTTTTATAAAGATTTCATTTTATTAAAATATTTATAAAATATTTTATATAATACTAAAGAATCTTACGTTTATATCTTAACGTGGTTTTGTTATCGAATTTCTAATATTAGTTGCCGTTAAAAATCCTAATTCAGGAAGTGGGTCAATTCAGAAAGTGGGTACACCCCGCTAATACGTTATATTTTCGTTATAACTTTACCAAATATGCTAACCTCCGAAAAGGGCATTACAGGTACTAATACTTCAGCTTTTAAATAGGCGTAAAACAATAATATGGCGTTATCGCCGTAATTTATAAATTCTCCAAATTTTTTCTATAAATTTCCTTATTTGGTTACCGTTACGGCTTACCTTATACATAATTTTATATTTTGAAGTAAATTTTTCGCAATTAATAAATAACTTTAAAAAAAATTTAAAAATACTTTTATAATTTTTGAAAATAATTATATACGTTTATAACGTAAATAAAGTTAATTGTAAAAACGTATTATAATTACAAAATAATCGTTCTATAAAAACTATTAACTTCGCAAACGATTAATTATTATATAACGATTATTACAATAAATAAAACAAACTATATTTAAAAACGCGCAATTACGAAAGCATTTAATAACCGCAAAACGTTTATCCCAATTAGCTTTATTTCCTTATAATACATTAATAACGTTTATCAACATACTAACGAAACTATTAAATATTAATCTCGATAATTTTATATACCGTTATTATAACGTTAACAAGTTGCAACCGTTTTTGACCTAATTATTAACAACTCCGTAATAACCCCGTCCGGACCAGGCCTTACCAACATTTTAACCCCTTTTTGGTATGGCGGAAAATTAACGTTTACGTAACTCGAAACCGCCGGTTTTTAAAAATAACGTTAAAAACCTAATAATGAAATGGGACGGGGAGAATCGGTCCTGATTAATGCATAATCGAAAAGCGTGTTACGAGTGAGCCCAGGGTTTAAGAGATGATGAAGGTAACGCAAGCTGTATTCTGGTGTTGAGACCAGTAAAGCAAAATTATAAAAGATAAATGGTAATATTTTCGGGGTTAAACCCGGCGAAAAAGGACCGTTAAAAATATATAAGGGGTGTTAATTAACTAATCAGTTAAGTTATATATCCGACCTTATATTTTGTTTTATTTTAACCTTTTTTTTATGAAATAAAATTATTTTTAATTTATTTTAAAAAATAATTAAATAAAAAACTTAACGTAATTAATTTCCAACTTTATAAAATATATATAAAATTTACTGATTAATTTAATTAACGTTTACGCAGCTTATTTTCCAGCTTTTTTAACTTAGGATTTCGTTTTTTACGTTTAGCCAAATTTTCGCGTTATTTAGCTTTTTTTTTTTCCTTTTATACCTTATCCTTTTTTTCCTGTTTAACGATCGAGGTTTTGTATTTGGGTTAACCTGGCGAACCTTAAAGGAAATATGGTTCCAGTCGTTATGTTATTATTTTATAAATATTTTTTATTTATTTATATAGTATATTATATTAGCCTTTTATTATTACTTATATTCGTTAATTATTTACGGCCGGTCGAGGTTTATATTTCGGTTTAAAAGTAAATTTAAAAAGTTATGTCGGTAATATGTTTTTAAAACGAATAAGTTATAAGGGAAATATTAGGGTTACGGTAATTCGTAAAATTAACTTTTTAAGTTTTTTTTTTTAATTAAAAGGAATTAAACTTAATTATCGATTACTTTTAGGACTTAAAGTTTTATTAATATTTAGTTTTTTATTGTTATTATTAAACGGGGATAAGGATTTGTTAAGTTATAATTTTACGGGCCTTAAAATATGGTTTTTTTTTAATTTAAGTTTAAGGTATTTTTTAATTATTTTTTTTATATTATTTTGCATAACGATTTCTTTAAGTAATATAAATTTATTTTATTAATTTAGGTTGCGAATAATAAAATAAAACGCGTAGGTAACTTATAGATTATAAATTTAAAATATATTTTGGGATGGTATATTAACGATCGCTATACGTATAGGCGGGTTATTAAAAGCTGAATTTTTCCAGGCCTTTCGATATTTTTGCAAAAATAATTTAATACGCTTTTTAAATAGGTAAGTATTAAAAAGTAATATAAATTTTTTTGATCGGATATGTAAAATATTAACCTAATAACCTTTTTTTCTGTTACCGATTAATATTTTAATTTAGGTAATGGATTAAATATATTCAGAATTATAAACCCGAATTATTTTTTTTATTTTATTAAAAATAATAAGAACTTAATTTTTGTTAATTACTTTTCCCGTTTTTGGAATAACGGCCATAATTCCGGGTAAAGTATTTATGGCAATTATTTAAATAATAATAATAAAATGTTAAAATCGTAAATACTTTTTATTTTGCATAATTATTAAGATTTATTATAATCCGGCCGATATTACGTTATTTTAAAGTTTATCGGATTATAAAAAAGGTAAAGTAGCTTTTCGTTATAAACGGGTATTACCTTTATTATATAGGGTAATAAAAATAAACCGATTAAAATATAACTTTGGAGATAGTATTATAAGGGGATAAAGGTTATAATTTTTATTATATATTTTACGTAATATGCGGTTTATATCCTTAATATTTTATATAGGTATATTAGCGAACTGATTAAGATTTTTAAAATATAATATATTTAATTTTTTAAATTCCTTATTTTTATTTTATATGGTACGTTTTTTGTACGACGATATTATAATTAGTATTAGGCTGATCTAAATATGTAGGTACGATTAAAACGATATATAATAATTAAAGGTAATAATAATAATAAATAAAGTTAATATATAATATGTAGGTATATATAAATATAAATATATCTGTATTTAGGTATAAGTATATAAAAGTATAAATAAGTTATAAATATTAAGTTATATAAATATAGGAATTCGTTAGGAAATAATAGCAAATTATGTACGTAATTAATTAAATGCATATAAGATTAATATATTAAATTTTGTTATAAAAAACGTATATGCCGAAAGTTTTTTTAATAATTTTATCCGATGTTATATAAAAAAAGATATAATTGTTAATACGTTTTTTTAATTAATTATGTAATTATTTTTGTACTTATACTTTTTTGCAACTTTTTTTTTATAAATTATATTAACTTTTTTTTTCCGATTATATTTATTTTTAAAACTTTATATATACCTAAATATATATATAATTATTTCCGTCGTTTTAATTAATTTATTATAAATTCCTGTAAATTATTAAATTTACGTAATATTTAAGGTTTTTATGGAAATATAAACTTAAATAAATTTGTTAACTTTATAAAAAAGTTATTTATTAAAAAGTAATCCGGATTAGGTAATAAATTATTAGGTTTTAATAATATTAAGCCCGTTAATTATAAGGTTAAGCAAAATATACGTAAGTTTAAGTATATTTTTATTTAACGTTATAAAATCTTGGTTATATTAAATATAATTATGTTTTTTAAACTTATAATTCGTTATATTAATAATATTTTAATTATTAATCGGGATATTAAGCCTTTATATAATTCTGGTAACGTCCGTAAACTTTAAAATTTAATATATTGCCGGATACTTATTTACGAATTAACTTTTTTTTTAGTACAAATTTTATAATATAATATTTAATTAAAATATTTTGTTATTTAAAATACCGGTTATAAATAATTTATAATTTTTTAAACTTTGGCCTTTTTAATATATATTGCCGTTAATCGAAATAATAAAAAATTTAATATCCAGCTTAATTTTAGGTATTATTAAGTAGATAACCGGTGGCCGTCGATTAATATCGGTTATACCTTTATTTTTTAAAACATTTTAATTTTGTAATATTATTTCGGGGTTTTTATTAACGGTATCGATAATTCCAGTAAGTTCGCGTATTATTAATCGGTTCTTTAAGTTATTTTTAAGTATTAAAATATTACGTTTTTTTAATTTTTAAATCGGGTATTAGCGGAAATTAATTTAGTTTTAAAATAATTAAAGTATTATATATTATATAATGTTTAAATATATTAAGGTAAATATTTTTTTTTGTAATATTTTTAACGAATTTTTATTAATTAATATAAAATATTTAAGGTTATATTTATTAGCATAGTCGGCGGTTTAGTTACCGGTTAATATATACGATAACGAATCGAAAACGAAAATTCTTAGGTAATTATAAATATTTAATTTAATATAATTATTATATTTTAAAACGAAAATAAAAAGTTACCGTTTTATTTTATATACGTTAAAATATTTCGGGCCGGGCTTACGGGTCTTTTTATATCTTTATTTATTAAAAGTTTTCGGTATATTATTAACTTATTTAGTTAAATTTTCGGAATATTTAATATTATTTAGTACGAGTTATACGAATAACGATATAAAATATTAAAATAATTCGATTAATATGGTATATATTTATTTTTTAAATATTAATTAATTCCGAGATTTTATAAAAAATTTTATAATAATTACGTTAAATTTCTTAAAAGTTATAATTATATTGTTCGGAATAATTAGTTCGAAAATTTTAAGGTAAATTATAAACGATTATTATAAATTAAAAAAAATATTCGTAACGATATATACCCGATTATAAAAATATTCGATAAAAATTAATTTCGGAATAAAATTAAAAAATATATATTATATTTTTAATATCGGGCGAATATAATTAAATGTATTAATTATAAATAAAGTATAATAAGTATCGTATAAAATAATAATAAATAAAATAATAATAAAACATAATAAAATTTTATATTTTAATTTTTCGTAATTAATTACGTTAATTTTTTTAATTTTTTTAATCCGTTTATTTCCGCTATATTACTATCGTTTATAATTACGTAATTTTCGAATTAATTATTAAGTATTTATATTTTAATATTTATTTTTATAAATTTAAAAATTTTAAGCTGTTAATTTTTTGGTAATTTAATGTTAATAATATTAAAAATATCCGATATTTTATCGTCGGGTTAATCTGTAAGCGATTTTATTTAATCGTTTTTTTATAAATTAATCGGTTTTTAATATTTTTTTTTGTTTTTTATAAATTATTTTAATTTATTTATAAGAAAAACTTTTTATAATTTTATTTTATTAATTTTTTTTTAAATAATAAGTATTTTAATTAATAATATTATTAATTAAATACGGGTTAATTTAACGATATTTAAATTTTATATTTTTGAACATAATTATATATCGGAACGTATTATATAATAATATTAGGTTATTTATTTTTAAAGGTTTAATTTTTATTTTATTTTTATTTTTTTAATTTATAAATTTAATAATTTTACGACGTTAATTAATAATAACTTTGGTAACTTTAGTTACGTTTTTAATTTTCTTTTTTAAAAGCCGAATTTTTTAAATAATTAAATTTTTTTTCGGGATATTAAAATTTTATATTATAATTTTCCATATCGGCAAAATTATTTCGATTAATAAAAACGTTTTTTATTTATATAATAATTTATCCGGGTTAAGGCCGTAACTTTTTATAATAATATTATCGGCGAAAACCATTTTAGATAAAAGCTTAATTTATTTTTTGCCGGTATTATTCGTTATTTTTATTAAAACTTTAATAATCGGGACGTATTTTTTTTTAATTAGGTTTTATTATTAAACGGCGTTCGTAACTTTAATCTTTTGTTAAATTTTGAATATATTATATATTTTAATTATTTCGTTTTTATTTTTAAAATTATTATTTATTTTAATTTTAATCGGAATACCGTACCGGTAAAAAATACATTTATTTAAAAACTTTTTAATTATTATTAACGTAATAAAACGTAAAGCTTTAATTTTTAAATAATTAAATAATTTATATTTCGTTTTAACCGTAACCTTATAACCGTTATCGTTAAGTATAAATTAAATATCGATTATTTAAATAATAATTATATTAATAGGTTACGAAAAGCCGTAATTTTTTTCGAACCGTTAATTAATTACCTTTTAATATTTTATATATATTTATATTACTTTTCGAACATAATTAAATAATCCGTATTAATAATAAAAAGTTATTATACGATAATAAATCGAATTTTGTTTTTTATAATTATAATTTTTATAATATTACTTAATTATTATAAATTATTTTCGTTTAATATCGATAACTTTACGGTTACCGTATTATTTATTTATTTTATGTTATAAAATACCGTTTTAAATATAATATTTTAACGCCTTAATTTTAAAAGTAACTTTTTTTTTATTAAGGTTTTACGTAACCGATTAAAAAAGTTTAATATCGTAAAGAACTTAACGTATTTCTGTAATTTTTTAAACTAGTTCCTAATAAAAAATCTTTATTTATTCGTTTTAATAAGAATTAAGGTTATACCGGTTAAGATAAGGTTAAACCGAATAACGTTTAATTAAATATTAATAAAATTATTAACTTTTTTTTTTTAATAATTATTTAATACGTTAAAAATTTTAAATAACTTTTGGAATAAATTATCGGCAGTTAAATTCTTTTTATTAAAAATATATTTAATTTCGAAGTTAAATATTTTTATTTAAACGATTTAACGGGTAAATACGGTTTTAAATAAAAAGTTTAAAAAATTATTAATTTAAATTATTAATATTTTAACGTTTATTTTTAATATAAATTAAATTTCGTAAATATACTTTCGGAATCTTTTTAAAATTTTAAAAATAATTTAATATTTTAATTTATTAACATTATAATTTAGCTTAATATTTTTCTAAGTATTATTTTTAAAACGTACGGAATATTTAATATTATTAATTATTTAATTAAAAATATTTTTAAAGCCGTTTTTATTTACGTTTATCCTTATAATAATTTTATTTATAATAAAATTATAATCCAAAATAATTATAATTAGGGTAATAATAATTACTTTTTTTATATTTTTTATAATACGGTTTTAATTAAATTTTTAAACGAAAGGTTAATTTTTCCGGAATAAACGTATAAAAGGTTCGGTTTTGATAACGAAATATATAATAAAAATCCGGTAATAAATAACGATATTTACTAAAGTTTTAATTTTTAAAACGTTTTTATATAACGGAATTTCCAGGATTTTTTTTACCTTAATTATATCCGGTTATTATATATTCGTTCCGTAAAATAATTTAATTATAACGGTTATTTTCTGGTATTATTAAAACTTTTTTATATTAATCGATATATTAGCAAATTTGCAATTAATAAAAGTTTTATTTATATTAACGATATGTTTATATATAAATCGCCGAATCCTGGGAAAAATCTTTTCGTCGTTATATCTTATTTTTAAGCCTTTAATACCGACGTCGTCGACAAATAACCGGGTAATATCGAGTATTAAATCGTTAAAAATTCTTTTTATTATGCGGCAAAAATAAATTATAAAATTAATAAATTTTATAAACATATTAATATATTTATAAAGTTTTAAAAATATTATAAAAATAATAAAATCTTTATTAATAAGGGTTAATATAACTTAATCGTAACCGGAAAAAAAGTTTATTAAAATAATTAACAAATATATAACAAAATTTACGGAAAATTTATTATAATTTTTTAACATAAAGGCATTTTATAAAGTAATAACGTTTAATTTGGTAATAAAATTAATTAATCGTAAATTACCGTCCTTTTTTTTAATAAGGAATTAAGTATTTTTATACGCGGTATAAAATTATTTAAATATTTTTCGTTGAATATATATTTATAATATTTCGATCAGTTTATTTTTAAAGTTAATAAATATTATTATGCTTTTAGTTTATTATATTTTATAAAAAACTATCCGGATTTTATAATTTAACGTAATATTTAATTTAATTTTGCCATAATTTTGCCAATTTTAGGTTAAAATAATTTCTTTATAAAAAAATATTTTTTAAATAAAGCTTTTTTAATACGGTTAAATTTATTATTAAGTTAATTAAAAATAACTTTAACTTTTCCCTTAATAGGTTAAGTATTTTATAATATAATAATAAACCTAGGAAATAAAGTAATTAATAATATACCAAATTTATCAAATTTCTTTTTATTTTAATTAATAATTTTCTAAACCTTTTTAAACTTTTTAATTTTTTAATTTAAATTTTTGGATAATATTAATCCGTTTAATAACATATTATCGACTAGAATTATTTTTTTTTATTTCGGTTTATATATCGTATTAATTTATACGGTTCGATTATTATTAATTTTTTGTTATATTTCGTTTTATAATATTTTATATAAAGCATATATAAGTTTTTTATTATTAAATTAACTTAAAATAATATTTCCGGGTTTTAATTTATTACTTATAACTTTTTAAATTATTTTAAAGTTTTAATTAATATAAATATTATTAATCGAAAAAACGTAAAAGCTTATAACATATTCGTTTATATTTTTATTTATAAGCTTGTTTTCGTTAATAAAACGGTTTATTATTTTACCGGCTGTTTTTTTTTAAGCTTTTTATTAATACGGATATTACGCGTAACTTTTCCAATAAAAATTAAAAAAATAATAATGTTTAACGGGCCAAATTTTAACGTTTTTTTTATTACGTCCGGATTTATATTTAATATTATTTTCGATTTGGTTATAAAGTTAAGTTTTAATATTAATAATTACGTAACGTAATAATTATTAACGATAAATAAAAAAATAATAATTAATCGGTTAATTAGTTAAATAAATACCTTAATAATATTTTTAAATAAAATCCTTTTTTAAGAATTAAAATTTATAAACGATATACGTATTTATTCTATAATTAATTTATATCGTTTAATATATAACGTAACGATAATATTAAACTTAGTTCCGGTATTAATAATTTTATTAATTAAATTTTTGCCGTTTTTATAGCTTATTTTAATTATTAATTTAAACAACGGAATAATATATTTATTTAAGTTATATTACTGGATTAATAAAACTTTAACTTTTTTTTAACTTTTTATTTTATAATTAATATTTATAATAAGGATTTTAAAATTTTTTTTTAAAAGTCCCGATTTTTATATTTTAACTTTGGTTATTTTAATCGTTCCCGTATTTTTGTAATTAAGTACCTTTAAAATCTTAATAACCATAAAGTTTTTAAAAGCTTTTCCGAAATTTAAATAAATTTCGATTAATTCGGATTAAATAATCTTAAACTTCTTTTTAAAGTTTTTTCGAATTTTCTTCTTTTAAAATTTAATTACATATTTATCGATTAAGTTTTTATAAATAAAGGTATTATTTATTTAGGTAATATTGTTTATTTGAAAGATATTAATATTTATCCGAAAAATATTATTTATTTAAATGCCGATTTTTATATTATAAAGTATAAATCTTTTAAATATTAAGTTATTATCGTTAATTTCGTATTTAATCTTATTTTATTTTATATTTTTAAAATTATTTTTCTTATTTTTAAATCGTTTAATTATTATAACGCTAGTAAGTACCGTTAATTAATTAAAGTTATCGATTTTTAAAGCTCGGATTTCCTTTAAGTAATAAGTATTTTTGTTTTTAACGGGGTCGCTTTATAATTATTTGCGTAAAGGTATCTTTTTATAAAACGATTTTCCTTTATAATTAACGAAATATATTATATTAATTTTAATTATTTTAATTTAATTAATATCGGATTTTTATCGCTTTGGTTATAAAATCGTAATATATTTTTAAGGTTTAATTTAATTAATAATATCCGGGTCGGAATTAATTAATTAATTATTAATGTTCCGGAAAATGTCGTTTCGCCGATTAAAGTATTATATTTTCTTCTTAAATCGGGTAAAAAAAGTTAATAAACCATAAATTTATTTTAAAATTTTTTTCTAAATTAAAATTTATTACTTAATCGCTTAATTTTTTAAAATTTAAAGGAATTAAATTATACCTAAAATAACCTTTTTTTTTAAGGCTTTAAAAAAAAAATATAACCGTCGTTAACAAGTAAAATTAATTTGGTAATTTTTATATTAATAAATAATTAATAATTTTATATATTATATCCAAGCTTTTAATAAAATTAATAAATATTTTAATTAAAATTTCCAAAATATTTATTACGACCTTAATAACCGTTTCGGTAACCTTTTTAATTTCGGTATTTATTTCGTCCATAATAAGGATTTAATTAATTAAATTTATCCGGTTAAAAATTAATTATATTAATTAACGGGTTGGCAATATAATAATATATCCAAGGTGCTTTCTGTTTTGGCGAAGCGTAATATTATAATATCCGGATTATTTTTCGGTTTTTTATTTTCTTTTTAAAAACTTTAAGGTTTTGGATTTATTAAACTTGGTTAATTTTTAAGTTTTATAATGCGTTCGTAATTTCCGATACTTAATTAATCCGGTTCGATAATAACTGTCGTAGATAGGAATTTCCTAATCATAATTATCTAGGTTAGTAGGCCGAATAAAGCCGATTTTTATCATTTTGCTTAATATCAAAATAAACGCCTTTATATTATCGCTTACGTTTTTTATATTTAAAAAATGCAGCTTTATTTATAACTTAGCCTTTAATTAGTATAAAAGCTTTGTTATAAGTTGTTACGTATAGGTTTTTAAATTATATATTTAAATTATTAAAAAAATTTTCGAAATAACCGGTTAATAACTTTTTTAATAAACTTTTAATATATTTATTTTTGCCAATTAACTGCTTTTTTTGCCTAATTTTTTCCAAAACGTTTTTTACCTTAACGGCATATTTTAAATAATAATTATAAACTTAATTAAAGTTATTTCGTTAAATTTATTTAATTAAAATTTTTAATCGATTTTTAGTAATCTAAATTTATTTTAAGTTCTGTAGTTTAAAAATTTTTAAAACGATTTTAATTACCTTATTTTATTTAATTATTTTATTAATAATTATTTTAATTTAGTTCTTTATATTATTATTATCGGTTTAAAATGGTAATTCGGTAAATATTTTAAATTTTATAAACTTATATTTTTTATATAATCGAATAATCCTTTTAATTTAATCGGTAATTCCGGTTTTTAAAAAACGAAAGTTCGGATAAATTAACGGATCTGGAAAAATTATAATAAACGAAAATCTATTTATAATCAAAGTAAGAAAACCGTATTCGGATTAATCGATTTATCCGAAAAATATAACGTTTGGTATAAATATTATAAATTTTATAAATAATTTTAAAAGCTTTTAAATTAATATAATTTTTCGTCCTTTCGGTATTTCGATAATAATTTTAAAAATTATTTATATATTTAAATCCTTAATAAATTTTAAAAATCCGATCGGATTGTTATTATTTTAGGGTTTAGCTTTATTAGGCTTATTATTATAAAGGTTTTTTATTACTCGGTATTAGGCGGTTATATTTAAAGTAAGGTTTTAATTTTTTGTAAAATTAGGAAAATTTGGTATTAAAAATAATCCGTATTATAATTAAACTTAAATAATAATTTTAAAAAATTTTAATAAATTTTTAACAAATTTATTAAAATTTATTTTAAATTAATTAATATTATTAATTTTCGAATTATTTAAGTTATAAAGTATTATTTTAATGGGGATATATTTAGGTATAAAGTAAATAATTATCCGTAATAATTATTTTAAATACATTTTTTTTATCGGATTTAAAAAGTAAATAACTTTTTCTTTTTATTAATCGTTTAAATAATTTTATTTTAATTAATATTATATTATTAATTATTTAACCGTACTTTTTTTAACTTGCTAATTAATATTTTTATTATTAACTTAAACGTTATAATATTTAAGTTTAATAAAAAAAAAATTTAAATAATACCGTTTAATAATAATTAAATAAATTGCTGCCTGATTAATATTAAAAAGGTCCAGAATATATCGTATAATGTTTTTCTTTTAATTTTTGTATCGTATTAAAGAACGTTATTTTTTTTTTCGGTATTTTCCTTTTTTATGCAAAATAAATAACTTTATAACCTCATTTCTTTTTTTACTTATATTTATTATTCTGTTTATATTATTAATTTTATCGTCGTTATATTTATTTTAATTAATCCAAATCCTAATAATTACGTTGTTAATAACATAATTTTAACTTTTTTAACTTTTATTAATTAAATCTTATAATTTATTTGGCCACGTAATTTTCTTATTAATACGTATAATATTCTAAATTATATAATCGGTTTAAAACTTAAGTAATTAATCCAGGTTCTAATATTGGTTACCGTTTACGCTTATACTCCTTTACCGTTTTCCGAATAAAGCTATATTTCTTAATAAAGCATTATATTTAAATAATTTAATAATTCTTTTATTAATCGGAAAAAGGTTACGTCGTTATCGTAATTATTAATCGTTTACCGCAAATCGCTATCAAATTTACATAATCGTAATCGTAATCGTAATTGCACTTTTAATCAAAACCTTATTTTTTCCGTTTTATAATCGGAGATCGAAAATTACCTTAGCAGCTAATTGAAGCCAGTTTCCTCTCCTTGGCAGCTAAATAAAATAGGACGGAAAAAATTGGTCCTAATTAGTACATAATCGAAAAGCGTATTACGAATAAGTCCAGGGTTCAAAAGATGATAAAGGCAACGCAAGCTATATTCTGGTATTAAAACCAATAAAGCAAAACTATAAAAAATAAGTAGTAATGTTCTCGGGGTTAAGCCCGGCGAAAAAGGACCGCTAAAAATACATAGGGGGTGCTGACTAACTGATCAGTCAGGCCATATGTCCGACCCTGCACCCTGCTCCATTTCAATAATTTGCCAAAAAAAATATATTAATTAATACTTTTTAATACGTTTAAAACTTACCATTAACCGGAACGCCTATTTATTACCAATGGATCGTATTATATAGGTTACCTAACAACTTCAAAATAACGCTTATTTGTAGGTATAATATAAGGTTAATAACGTAATAATATACCATATAAACCTTAAAACGTAAACGTATGATTAACGTAACGTAAAAAATATATTATTATTTCTAAACCAAATTTATATTTCCGTTAATATATTAATACAAACTTATAAAAACTTCCAAACCTTAAAGCAAAAATTAACAGCGTTTGTTAACTTTATTAACACCTTCGTATACCTAATTAACCAAAACCGGCAGCCGCCGACCTTATACGTTATCGCATTACAATAAAAAATTAACGGAACTTTACAAAAAGCCCTTATTCCACAAATATAACGCCCAAATTCCGAAAATAACGCAAAATAAATACGCCTATTTAAAAATTTCTTTAATATTATAACGAACCGGACCTTTCGTAAACATATATTTAAGGTTTTTGATAATAACATTTCGATATCATAACGTTCTAATAACGATTCGAAAACGTTAAAAACCGAACTTATATAATTAAACGGTATAATTATTAAAAGTAACGGTTCCTATAAACCACTAAACAAGGAAAAAAAATAATACCGACGTAAGTTAAACCTTTATATATATTACGGAAAAAAAGGCATTATTTTTTTATTTACCCTAACCGTTAGCCGTAAACTTTTAATACGGGCATACCGGTTAGACATTATTACGTAATACCGATAATTTATAATAGACAAATTAACTTTTAAAATAAATTATAATTGACACCTTTTATTAAATTATTAAAATAATAATAAATCCAACTTATATATACGTTTTATAAATCTTAATGCATCTTTTTTATTCTTATTTTAATTATAACTTTAAATAATAATATATTACCGGTACAATTTATAATAACTTTATATATTAACATAACCTTTTTTCCTACCTTACCCCTTAACCGTTACTAGCTTAGGTTAACAGATAATATTATAGCCGGTTCCGTAACTTTTACATATATGTTCCGATTTCGTATAAATTTCGTTATCAAAAAAATTATCATATATCGTTAACTTTTAAACGATCTTAATATTATCCTTAAATTACCCTAACTCCGTAAATATAACCCGTTAATTAATTAATCCGCAAATATAATACTTATTAATTATAAAATAATATCAAAATGTCTATTATTACTAACCCTAACAAACCCGCCTTCCGCCCCTACCGTCTTACCCCTTTATATTCAGCACCCTAATATATTAATCAAAATACTCTTTTTTTACGCCACTAACTTTCTAACGTTCTGCCGCCTTAAAAACGTTATAATTAACTCCATACCCTTAACTAAATTTTTTGCCCTTACGGATACCTTACAAAATATCGCCGTCTCCCTATGGCAACCGCTTTCCGTTAATAAAATTACGTCGTTAATACCTAATATAGTTTTTCGCAACATCCTTATACAAAACGATAATATTAACCCTGGTACCATACTTTTTAAATTACCAACTTTTTATAACTAAATAATCGAAATATTTTAATTATACCGCGTAACCGAAAAAAATATACAAAAATACCTTAATAATAAATTATCCGTAACGATAACCAAAATTCTAAAAAAATTACCACCTAAATATTACGATTTAACGAAAACGTTCGAACTTTATAATATTAACGCCTTATTACCGTACTAACCTTTCGACCATAAAATCGAACTACTGGCGGTACGAAAGTATATCGACGATCATCTAAAAAAAAGCTTTATCCGCTTTACTAATCTTTTTATAATAACCTTTATTTTGTTTACTAAAAATCCGGAAAGTAATATACGTATTTATATAAATTACCGAAATTTTAATAACGTTACGTTAAAAAATTATTATCCGATTTTTTTAATCCATACAACTTTAAACATTTTTTACGTAACGCGGATATATACTAAGCTTAATATCGTTATAACCTTTAATTACCTACGTATCGTTTTAAAAAATAAATAAAAAAATAATTTTTAAACCCCGATTCGGTTTATTTAAATACTTAATAATAAATTACGACATATTTAATATTTCGAACTTGATTAAATTATATAGATTATATAAATTTATAATATACTGGCGTAAATGAAATAAATATATAACGAACGGTTTCTTATATAAATAATATTTATTTAATTTCGCTCTTTAACTATTAATTTAAACCTTTAATTAAAGACATTGTTTTTTAATTAAAAAATTACGCAAATCTCTTTAACAAATAAATCCCCGAATTATTTATTTTACTATTATTACCTGTAAATGAAGACCTTATTTCGAATATTGCTTATACCTCCAGGTAGATATATAATGAATTGGGACGGGGAGAATCGGTCTTGATCAGTACATAATCGAAGAGCGTATTACGAATGAGCTTAAGATTTAAGAGATAATAAAGGTAACGTAAATTGTATTCTGGTGTTAAAATCAGTCCAAAAAGTAAAATTATGAACGATAAGTGGTAATGCTTTCGGGGTTAAACCCGACGACAAGAACCGTTAAAAATATATAAAAGATATTAATTAATCGATTAATAAAATTATATATCCGACCTTATATTTTGCTTTATTTTAACCCTTTTTTTAAGATAAAATTATTTTTAATTTATTTTAAGAAATAATTAATTAAAAACTTAACGTAATAAATTTTTAATTTTATGAAATATATATAAAACTTACTAATTAATTTAGTTACCGTTTATGCGGCTTATTTTCCAGGTTTTTCAGTTTAGGATTTCGTTTTTTACGTTTGACCAAATTTTTGCGTTTTTTAGCTTTTTTTTTTTTTCCTTTTATACTTTATTTTCCTTTTTTTGCTTAACGATCGAAGTTTTGTATTTAGGCCAATTAGGCTAATTTTAAGGGAAATATGGTTTTGGTCGTCGTATTACTGTTTTATAAATATTTTTTACCTATTTATACGGTATATTGTATCGGCTTTTTATTATTGCTTATGTTTGTTAATTATTTACGGCCGGTCAAGGTTTATATTTTGGCTTAAAGGTAGGTTTAAGGGGTTATGTCGGTAATATGTTTTTGGAACGAATAGGTTATAAGGGAGGTATTGGAGTTACGGTAGCTTATAAGATTAATTTTTTAGGGTTTTTTTTTTATAATTAAGAAGAATTAAATTCGATTGTTGATTACCTTTAAGATTTAAAGCTTTATTAATATTTAGCTTTTTACTGTTATTATTAAACGGGGATAAAAACCTATAAGGTTATAATTTTGTAGGTTTTAAAATGTCGTTTTTCCTTAACTTAAATTTAAGGTACTTTTTAATCATTCTTTTTATATTATTTTGCATAACGGCTTTTTTAAGTAATATAAACTTACTTTATTAATTTAAATTGCGAGTAATAAAGTAAAATGCGTAAGTAATTTATAGATTATAAGTTTAAAATATATTTTAAGATGGTATATTGGCGATCGCTATACGTATAGACGGGTTATTAAGAGTTAATTCTTTTTAAGCTTTTCGATATTTTTGTAAAAATAATTTGGTACGGTTTTTAAACGGGTAAGTATTAAAAAATATAATAATTTTTTTTGATCGGATATGTAAAGTATTAATTTAATAACCTTTTTTTTATTATCGATTAATATTTTGATTTAGGTAATGAATTAAACGTATTTAGGATTATAAGTCCGGATTATTTTTTTTGTTTTATTAGGATTGGTAATAACTTGGCTTTTATTGATTATCTTTTCGGTTTTTGGAATAATGGCCATAATTTCGAGTAGAGTATTTATAGCGATTATTTAAATGATAGCAGTAAGATGTTGAAATCGTAGGTGCTTTTTATTTTGCATAATTATTATGGTTTATTATAGTCCGGCCGATATTACGTTATTTTAAAGTTTATCGGATTATAAAAGAGATAAAATAGCCTTTCGTTATGGACGGTTATTATTTTTATTATATAAGGTAATGGAAATAAACCGATTAAAGTAAAGCTTTAGGGGTAATATTATAAGAGGATAAGAGTTATAACTTTTATTATGCATTTTGCGTAATATACGGTCCATATCTTCGATATTTTATATAGGTATATTAACGGACTGACTGAGATTTTCAGAATATAATATATTTAATTCTTTTAAATTTTCGTTTTTATCTTACATAGTACGCTTTTTGGACGATAATATTGTAATTGGTACTGGGTTAATTAAAATGTATAGGTACGATTAAGACGATATATAATAATTAAAGGTAATAATAATAATAAATAAAAGTAATATATAGTATATAGATATATATGGATATAAATATATAGAAATGTAAATAAGTTATAAATATTAAGTTATGTAAGTGAAGAAATTCGTTAAAAAGTGATACCGAATTACGTACGTAATTAATTAGGTATATATAAGGCTAATATATTAAATTTTGTTATAAAACACGTATACGCCGAAAAGATTCCTGATAATTTTATCCGATATTGTATAAAAAGGGATATGGTCGTCGGTGCGTTTTTTTAATTAATCATGTAGTTATTTTTGCATTTATTTATTTTTTTGTAACTTTTCTTTTATAAATTATATTAACTTTTTTTTAATTATATTTATTTTTAAAATTTAATATATATTTAAATATATATATATAATTATTACCGTCATTTTGATTAATATTATTATAAGTTTCCGTAAATTATTAAACTTATATAATACTTAAAGTTTTCGTAAAATTATAAACCTAAGTAAATTTGTCGATTTTATAAAAAAATTATTTATTAAAAATAATTCGGATTAGGTAATAAGTTATTAAGTTTTAATAATATTAAACTTATTAATCGTAAGGTTAAGCAAAATATACGTAAGTTCGAACATATTTTTGTTTAACGTTATAAGGTTTCGGTTATATTAAATACGATTATATTTTTTAAAACTGTAACTTATCGTGCCGGTAAAATTTTGAGTATTAATTAAGGTATTAAGTGTTTATATAACTTTGGTAATATCCGTAAGTTTTAGAATTTCATATATTACCCTGTATTTATTTCCGAATTAACCTTTTTTTTAGTATAAATTCCGTAATATAATATTTAATTAGTATACCTTATTACTTAAAATACCGGTTATGGATAATTTACGATTTTTTAAACCTTGGCCTTTTTAATATATATTACCGTTAGTTAAAGTAATAAAATGTTTAATGCCCAGCCTAATTTTAGGTATTATTAAGCAGATAACCGGTAGCCGCCGGTTAATATCGGTTATACCTTTACTTCCTAAAATGTTTTAATCTTATAATATTGTTTCGGGGTTTTTATTAACGGTATCGATTATTTTAATAAGTTTGCGTATTATTAATCGGTTTTCTAGGTTATTTTTAAATATTAAAATGTTACGCCTTTTTAATATTTAAATCGGGCGTTAGCGGAAGTTAGCTTAGTTTTGGAACGACCAAAGTATTATATATTACGTAACGTTTAAGCATATTAAAGTAAGTACTTTTTATTTTTTGTAATATTTTTAACGAATTTTTATTAATTAATATAAGATATTCGGGATTATATTTATTAATTTGGTCGGCTGTTTAGTTATCGGTTAGTATATGCAATAACGAATCGAGGGCGAAAACTTTTAGGTAGCCCTAAATGCTTAATTTAATATAATCGTTATATTTTAAGACGAAAGTAAAAAGTTACCGTTTTATCCTATATTTGTCAAGATGTTTCGGGCCGGGCTTCCGGGTTTTTTTATATTTTTGCTTATTAAAAACCTTTAATATATTACCGGCTTATTTATTTAAGTTTTCGGGATACTTACTATTATTTCGTATAAGTTATATAAACGACCATATAAAATATTAAAGCAGTCCGATTAATATAATATATATCCATTTTCTAAATATTAGTTAATTCCGGGATTTTATAGAAAATTTTGTAATAATTACGTTAAGTTTATTAAAGGGTATAATTATATTTTCAAGGATAATTAATTCGAAAATTTTAAAGCGAATTATAAACGGTTATTATAAATTAAAAAGGATATTGACGATAATATTTACCCGATTATAAAAAAATTCGATAAAAATTGACTTTGGAATAAAGTTAAGAAATATATTTCGGATTTTTAATACCGGGTAAATATAATTAAACGTATTAATTACGAATAAAGTACGGTAGGTATCGTATAAGATAATAATAAATAAAGTAATAATAAGGCATAATAAAGCTTTTATATTTTAGTTTTTTGTAATTAATTACGTTAATTCTTTCCCTTTTTTAATCGGTTTATTTTTAATATATTATTGTTATTTACGATTACGTAATTTTTAGGTTAACTATTAAGTATTTATATTTTAATATTTATTTTTATAAATTTTAAAACTTTAAGTTATTAATTTTTTAATAGTTTAATATTAATAATATTAAAGGTATTCGATATTTTATCGTCGGGTTAATCGGTAAGCAGTTTTATTTAATTGTTTTTTTGTAAATTAATCGGCTTTTAATATTCTTTTTCGGTTTTTATAAATTGTTTTAATTTATTAATAGGAAAGGTTTTTTATAATTTTATTCCATTTATTTTTTTTAAGTAATAAATATTTAAGTTAATGGTATTATTAATTAAATATAAGCTAACTTAATAATATTTAAGCTTTATATTTTTGATGTATTTATATGTCGAGGCGTATTATATAATAAAATTAAGTTGTTTACTTTTAAAAGTTTATTTTTTATTTTATTTCCATTTTTTTGGTTTATTAATTTAGTAACCTTACGATATTAATTAATAATAACTTTAGTAATTTTAGTTACGTTTTTAGCTTTTTTTTAAAAGTTAAATCCTTTAAGTAATTAAATTTTTTTTAAGGTATTAAGCTTTTATATTATATTTTTTTTTATTGGTAGGATTGTTTCGATCGGTAAAAGCGCTTTTTATTCGTATAGTAGTTTATGCGGGCTTAGGCCGTAACTTTTTATAATGGTATTGTCGGCGAAGATTATTTTAGGCAAAAGTTTAATTTATCCTTTGCCGGTATTATTTGTCGTTTTTATTAAACCTTTAACGATCGGGACGTATCTTTTTTTAATTAGGCCCTGTTATTAAGTAATATACGTAGTTCCAACTTTTCGTTAAATTCCGAATGTATTGTAAATTTTAATTATTTCGCCTTTATTTTTAAAGTTACCATTTATTTTAATCTTGATCGGGATACCGTATTAGTAAAAGATATGCTTATTCAAAAACTTTTTGATCGTTATTAACGTGATAAAACGTAAGGCTTTAGTTTCTAGATAATCGGATAATTTATATCTTATTTCGATTGTAACCTTATAACCGTTATCGTTGGGTATAAATTAAATATCGATTATTTAAATAATAGCTATATTAATGGGTTGCGAAAAGGAGTAGCTTTTTTTGAACCGTCGATCAGCTATCTTTTAACATTTTATATATATCCGTATTATTTTTCGAATATGGTTAAATAATCCGCGTTAATAATAAAAAGTTGTTATGCGATAATAAATTAAGTTTTATTTTTTATGGCCATAATTTTTACAATATTATTTAATTATTACGAAACGTTTTCGTTTAAAATCGATAATTTTACGGTTACCGTATTACTTATTCGCTTTATGTTATAAAATACCGTTCTAGATAAAATAATTTAACGTTTCGGTTTTAAAAGCGGGTTTTTTTTATTAAGGCTTTACGTAACCGATTAGAAAGGTTTAATGTCGTAAGAAACTTAACATATTTTTGCAATTTTTTAAATTAATTTTTAATAAAAGGTTTTTATATATCCGTTTTTATAAAAATTAAGGTTATACCGGTTAAAATAAGGTTAAGCCGAATAACGTTTAGCTGAATAATAATAAAGTTATCCACTTTTTTCTTTTATTAATTATTTAATACGTTAAAGGTTTTAAGCGGTTTCCGGGATAAATTATTTACGGTTAAATTTTTTTTTACCAAAAATATGCTTAATTTTAAAATGAAATATTTTTATTTAGGCGATTTAACGGGTAAATATGGTTTTAAGCAAAAAGCTTAAGGAATTATTAATTTAAGTTATTAATACCTTAACGTTAATTTTTAATATAAATTAAATTCCGTAAATATAATTTTGGAATTTTTTTTAAACTTTAAAAACAACTTGATATTTTAACTTATTAATATCGTAATTTAATTTAACGTCTTTCCAGGTACCATTTTCGAAATACGCAGGATATTTAATCTTATTAATTATTTAATTAAAAATATTTTTAAACCCGTTTTTATTTACGTTTATCTTTATAATAATTTTGTTTATAATAAAATTACAATTTAAAATAATTAAAGTTAGAGCAATAATAATTGCTTTTTTTATATCCTTTATAATACGGTTTTAATCAAGTTTTTAGACGAAAGCTTGATTTTTTCGAATAAACGTATAAAGGGTTCGGTTTTAATAGCGAAATATATAACAAAAATCCGGTAATAAATAATAATACCTAGGAAAGCTTTAACTTTCGAAACGTTTTTATATAACGGGATTTGCAAAGAATCTTTTACCTTAATTATATTCGGCTACCGTTTATTTATTTTATAAAGAAATCCGATTATAACGGTTGTTTCTTAATAGTATTAAAACTCTTTTATGTTAATCGATATATTAATAAGTTTGCAGTTAATAAGGGTTTTATTTATATTAATAATATGTTCGTATATAAATTGCTGAATTTCGGGAAAAATCTTTTCGTCGTTATATTTTGTTTTTGGGCTTTTAATATCGACGTCGTCGATAAATAGCCGGATAATATCGGGTAGTAAATCGTTAAAATCTTTTTCTATTACGCGGCAAAAATAAACTATAAAGTTAATAAACTTTATAAATATATTAATATATTTTAAAAGTTTCAAAAATGTCGCGAAAATAGTAAAATCTTTGTTAATAAAGGTTAATATAACCTAATCGTAACCAAAAACAAAAGTTTATTAAAATAATTAACAAATATATAACAAAATTTGCGAAAAGTTTATCGTAATTTTTGGTATAAAAGCATTTCGTAAAATAATAACGTTTAATTTAGTGGCAAAATTAATTAGTTATAAATTATTATTTTTCTTTTCGACAAAAAATTAGGTATTTTTATATACGGCGTAAAATTATTGAAATATCTTTTATTGGATACGTATTTATAATATTTTGATTAACTTGTTTTTAAAGCTAACAGGTATTATTATACCTTTAATTTGCTATACTTTATAAAAAACTGTTTGGATTTTATAATTTGGTACAATATTCGATTTGATTTTATTACAGTTTTATTAATTTTAGGTTAAGGTAACCTTTTTACGAAAAAGCATCTTTTTAAATAAGGCCTTTTTAATACGGTTAAATTTATTCCCAAATTAATCAAAAATAACTTTAGCCTTTTTTTTAATAAATCGGGTACTTTATCATATGGTAATAAACTTAAGAAATAAGGCAATTAATACTATACCAAATTTATTAAATTTTTTTTTAATTAATAGTTTTTTAAGCCTTTTTAAGTTTTTTAGCTTTTTAGTCCGGGTTTTTTAATAATATTAATCCGTTTAATGGTATATTATCGATTAAAATTACTTTTTTTCATTTCGGTTTATATATCGTATTAATTTATACGGCTTAATTATTATTAATTTTTTGCTACATTTTGTCCTATACTATTCCATATAAGGTATATGCAAGTTTTTTATTGTTAAATTAGCTTAAAATAATATTTTCGGGTTTCAGTTAATTACTTATAACTTTTAAATTATTTTAAAGTTTTAATTAATATATATATTATTAATCGAAAAAACGTAAAGGCTTATAACGTATTCGTCCTTATTTTTGCTTATAAGCTTACTTTTGCCAGTAAAGCGGCTTACTATTTTACCGGCTGCTTTTTTTTAAGTTTCTTATTAATACGGATATTACGCGTAACTTTTTTAATAAAAATTAAAGGGATAATAATTTTTAACGGGCTAAATTTTAAGGTTCTTTTTATTACGTTCGGGTTTATATTTAGCATTATTTTCGATTTAACCATAAAATTAAATCATAGTATTAATAACTATATAACGTAATAGTTATTAACGACAAATAAGGAAATAATAATTAATTAACTAGTTAGCTAAACGGATGCTTTAATAATACTTTCGAACGAAATCCTTTTTTAAAAGTTAAAACTTATAAACGATACGCATATTTATTATATAATTAATCCATATTACTTAATGTACGACGCGACGATAACGTTAAATTTAGCTTCGGTATCGATAATTTTATTAATTAAATTTTTGCTACTTTTATGGCTTACTTTAATTATTAATCTAAATAACGGGGTAATATATTTAATTAAACTGCATTACTAGACGGACAAAATCTTAACTTTTTTTTAACTTTTTGCTTTATAACCGATATTTATAATAAGGATTTTAAAAAAAAATTTAAAATTTAAAATTTAAAATTTTTAAATTTCAGTTTCGGTTATCTTAATCGTTTCCATATTTTTGTAATTAAGTACCTTTAAAGTTTTAATAATTATAAAGTTTTTAAAAGTTTTTTCAAAATTTGAGCAAGCTTTAATTAATTTGGACCAAATAATTTTAAACTTCTTTTTGGAATTTTTTCGGATTTTTTTTTTCCAGAATTTAATTATATACTTATCAATTAAGCCTTTATGGATAAGGATATTATTCGTTTAGGTAATATCGTTTATTTAAGAAGTATTAGTATTTATCCGAAAGGTATTATTTATTTAAACGTTAACTTTTATATTATAAAATATAGGTTCCTTAAATATTGAATTATTATTGTTAATTTTATACTTAATTTTTTTTTTTATATATCTTCAAAGTTATTTTTTTTTATTTTTAAATTATTTAGTTATTATAACGTTAATAAATACCGTTAACTAATTAAAGTTATTAATTTTTAAGGCTTGAATTTTTTCCAAATAGCGGATACTTTTGCTTTCGACGGGGTCGCTTTATAACTATTTGCGTAAAAGTGTTTTTTTATAAAACGGTTTTCGTTTATGGTTAACGAAATAGGTTATATAAATTTCGGTTATTTTATTTTAATTAATATTAAATTTTTATCGATTTAATTGTAAAATTATAATATATTTCTGAAATTTAGTTTAATTAATAGTATTTGGGTTGGGGTTAATTAATTAATTGTTAACGTTCCGGAAAAGGTTATTTCATTAATTAAAATATTACATCTTTTTTTAAATCGGATAAGGAAAGTTAATAAATTATAAATTTATTTTGAAATCTTTTTCCAAATTGGGATTTGTTACTTAATTATTTAACTTTTTAAAATTTGAAAGAATTAAATTATGTTTAAGGTAACCTTATCCTTTAAGGTTTTAAGAAAAATGATATAATTGTTATTGGTAAGTAAAATTAATTTTATAATTTTTATGTTAATAAATTAACGCTATTTATGCATATTATATTTAAACTTTTAATAAAATTAATAAATATTTTGATTAAAGTTATTAAAGCGTTTATTATAACCATAATAACCGCCTTAATAACCTTTTTAACTTTAATATTTATTTTGTTTATAATAAGAATTTAATCGATTAAATTTATCCGGCTGGAAATTAATTATATTAATCGACGGGTCGGCATGATAATTATATATCTAAAATATTTTTTATTCTGGCAAAACGTAATATTATGATATCCGGGCAACTTTTCAGTTTTTTATTTCCTTTTTAAAAACTTTAAAGTTTTAAATTTGTCGGGCTTAATTAATCTTTAACTTTTGCAACGCGTTCGTAATTTCGGATACCTAATTAATCCGGTCCGATAATAATTACCGTAAACGGGGGTTTTTTTGTTATTATTATTTGGATTGCTAGGCCGAATAAAGCCGATCTTTAATTTTTTAATCAATATTAAAACGGACGTCTTTATATTATCGTTTACGTCCTTTATATTTAAAAAATATACTTTTGTTTATAGCTTAGCCTTTAATTAATATAGAAACTTTGTCGTAAATTATCGCGTATAAGTTTTCAAGTTATATATTTAAATTATTAATAATCTTTTCGAAATAACCGGTTAATCACTTTTTTAATAAACTTTTAATATATTCGTTTTTATTAATTAATTACTTTTTTTGCTTAATTTCTTTTAAAACGTTTTTTATTTAAATAATATATTTTAAATAATAATCGTAAACTTAATTAAAGTTATTCCGTTAAGTTTATTCAGTTAAAAATTTTAATCGATCTTTAATAATCCGAATTTGCTTTAAATTTTATAGTTTAAAAATTTTCAAAATAATTTTAATTAGGTTATTTTATTTAATTATTTTATTAATAATTACTTTAATTCGGTAAGCATTTTAAATTTTATAAATTTATATTTCTTATATAATTAAGTAATCTTTTTAACTTAATCGATAATTCCGGTTTTTAAAAAGCGAAAGTTTAGGTAAGTTAACGGATTTGAAAAATCATAAAAAACGAAAATTTATTTATAATAAATGCAAAAAACCCGTATTTACATTAATCGGTTTATCCGAAAAATATAACGTTTAGTATAAATATTATAAGCCCTATAAATAACTTTAAAGATTTATACTTTTATAAAAATTCTTATTTTTTCGGTATTTTAATAATAATTTTAAAGATTATTTATATATTTAAATCCTTAATAAGCTTTAAAGATTTAATTAAATTATTATTATTTCGGGATTTAGTTTTATTAAACTTATTATTATAAAGATTTTTTATTAATCGATATTAAGCGGTTATATTTAAAATATAGTTTTAATTTTTCGTAAAATTTAAAAAGTTTGATACTAAAAATAATTCGTATTATAATTAAATTTAAATAATAATTTCGAAAAGTTTCGATAAGCTTTTTAAAGATTTGCTAAAGCTTATTTTAAATTAATTAATATTATTAATTTTTAAATTACTTAAATTATAAAATATTATTTTAACGGAAATATATTTAGGTCTAAAATAAATAATTATCTGTAATAATTATTTCAAGTACTTTTTTTATCGGATTTAAAAAATAAATAACCTTTTTTTTATTAATTATTTAAATAGTTTTATTTTAATTAATATTATGTCGTTAATTATTCAACCGTACCTTTTTTAACTTATTAATTAATATTTTTACTGCTAATTTAAGCACTATGATATCTAAGTTTAATAAAAAAAATTTAAATAATACCGCTTAATAATAACCAAATAAAATATTGCTTAATTAACGCCAAAAAGGTTTAAAATATGTTACGTAATATAAATTTTTTTTTTAATTTTTATATTATATTAGGAAACGTTATTTTTTTTCGGGATTTCTTTTTCGTATACAAAATAAAGAACTTTATCACCTTATTTCTTTTTTTGTTTATATTCGTTATTTTATTTATATCGTTAAATTTATCGTTATTATATTTATTTTAATTAATCCAAATTCTAATAATTACGTTATTAATAACATAATTTTAACTTTTTTAACCTTTATTAATCAAATCTTATTATTTATTTTATTACGTAATTTCCTTATTAATATATATAATATTCTAAATTACGTAATCGGTTTAAAACTTAAATAATTAAGCTAAAGTCCAATATCGGTTACCGTCCGCGTTTATATTTCTTTGCCGTTTTCCGAATAAAGTTATATCTTTAGGTAAGGTATTATATTTAAACAGTTTAATAACTTTTTTACTAATGGGAAAAAGGTTACGTCGTTATTATAATTATTAATCGTTTATCGTAAATCGTTATCAGGTTTACATAATTATAATCGTAATCGTAATTATGCTTTTAATTAAAACTTCATCCCTTTCGTCTTATAATCGAAAATCAAAAGTTGCTTCGGCAACTAATTAAAACCAGTTTCCTCTTCTTAGCAGCCAGATGAATTAGGACAGGAAAAATCGGTCCTGATTAATGTATAATCGAAAAGCGTATTACGAATAAGTCCAGGGTTCAAAAGATAATAAAGGTAACGCAAACTATATTCTGGTGTTAAAACCAGTCCAAAAAGCAAAATTATAAACGATAAGTGGTAATATTCTCGGGATTGAGCCCGACGAAAAGAACCGCTAAAAATACATAGGGGGTGCTGACTAATCGATCAGTCAGGCCATATGTCCAACCCTGTACCCTGTTCCATTTCAATAACAGGTTCGTTATAAAAGGCAACAATTTAAAACCCGGAAATAATTTAAATATAACGGTTAAATAAAGGTACTTAATTTTTTACAAATAAAAGTATTTTTTATTAACCCGTATAACTTTTTTTTAAAAATTTATATTATTTGGGAATTATCTTTTTGTTTAATTAAGAAATAAATCATTTTATTTACGTTCTTATTTTTTTTAAAAAATTATATATATATATATATAATTATAAGTTTAGTTAAATAATTTTATTTATTAAAATAACGTACGTAATTCGTTTGTCGTAACGTTAAGGAAATTATTTTTTAAATTTTTAACATTATTTAAAAAGGGAACTTTTTTATTAAATTATACGTTTCGAATAATAGTAAATTTATTAATTAACGAATTCCAAATCTCGTAAATATTCGTAAATCGGTAACCGATAAAAAGATTAATTTACGTTTTAGAATTTAATTTTTACAAACTTTTCTTTATAACGGTAATTATTATTATATAAGTTATATAGCGGTATATTTTTAAATAAGTTTGTTAAAGTTTTCGATTAAATACTATAACGTTATTTTTATAGGTTAAATAAATATAGTAAATCGTATATAAACCTTGTTAAAAAAAAGCGTATTTAAGGGTACGGTTATATAGGTATATTGCTGCTTTAAAGGTATGTATAATTAGAAATGAAAATAATTCAATATTATTTCGTATTATGATCCTTTTTCTTTTTTTAATTATATTTCTTAAACGTTTTGTACTTTCGTTTTGAGCCTAGGTATACAATATTAAGGGCTTATAGTTAATATTAAAAGAAGGTAATTAAAATATTTTTTAAAGTTAATAAATTTTTAGAATTTTGTTATTATATTCGATTATGTCGGCAGTTGTGGTGATTTGTTAAAAGGAGGTTGAAAGGAACCAATGAACTTTGATATATGGCCCTAGGATTGCAAGGACAAAGGAGCTGAAGCTTATATGTGGCTGCTCTCCCACCCTCAGTTGTAGGACAGAAATCAAGCGACCAAGTTCCCCCCCCACCCCAGTCTGAAGAATTGTAACGTATTTGCCGACAGAATATTTATAAAAAAAGTTTATTTTAGTTTTTTTAAAACTTTTAAAAGCTATCGAAATGTTATAATTAATATATTTTGTATTGAATTTTTAATGTAAATATTTTAAATAAAGCGTAAGTAGTTTCTAGTTTTAAATATAACATATTTTTATTCTATAAGAATTTTTTCGAAATTTGTGAAATTAATAGTAATTCGTTATTTTAATTAAAACGTTTTTTTTTCGGTTTTCGGCGTATTTGCCTTTTAGATTTCGTTTTGTTATATATTTAATATTTAACCGTTATAGAACTTTTTAGCTGAACTTTTTTTCTTAGGATTAAAATTAGGCGATTATTTCGTGCTTTAAATATTTTAATTTTAAATGTTATATTGTACCGTTATTAATTTGTAATAATTTCGTTATATAATAGTTAACGTTTTATTTATAAATAATTAAGGTTATTATTATAACCAACCAAGCTTGGCTCATTAGCAGACGGTCGGAGGTTAAGAAGGTTGTCTCCGATACAAGGCTTTGGATCACGTAACATAGATCCGAATGAATCCCCGGATCTAAAGAGATCTATGCATTTAGGAGATATAAATTCGAAAAAATCTCCGGATCTGTACGAATCCAGTTTACTTATACGATATTGATACGAAAAAACAAACGGATCTAAACGGATCCTAATTAAAATATATACACTTATTATTTTTATAACTTAAATAGTACCAGCTTATAATAATTAATTACTTAAATTATTTACGGTTATTTATTATTACTAAACGTAATTATTACCTTATTGCTTAGATTTCTACGATATCATTACTAACAGAAACTGTACGACTAGGTTGAATAGTTAATTAAGCCTATAGCCGTCACAGTTATATAAAAAGTTATTACGTTAATACTTTCGATAACTAACTAATTAAATTTATTTCGAATAAAATTATTATTTTTTCGGTTATTTTATTAATATTTGTTTTCGGAATTATCAGAAAGATATTAGGTTATATACGAAGTTTCGTAATGGGTTATGTTATTTAAACGTAACGCTTCTGGGCCTGTAAGGTTTTAACGTAATATATTTAATTTTTCGTGTTTTTAATTAAAACAAAAAAGTTTTTAACGTATACTTTATTATTTTAAATCGTTATTTATAATTTAGGAACTTGTTAATTAGGTCAAAAATATATATCGTAAATTTTAAATTTAAAATAATCGAATTTTTTAAGGTATAAAACGTAACGTTTATTATAGTACGTTAATCAAAAATTAAAAAGTACTTTAAAATTTGTTTTATTTTTTTAAAAAGTTAATTTATATTTTAGGTAATTAATTTTGTTTATAGTTTTTAATAAACGGTCGATTTTTTTCTTTAGGGATTAATCGCCAGCGATACGTTTTTAAATTGATGCTATTATCGTGTGGTCAAAGTGGAAGTTTTTTAAGGTTTTTTTAAGAAATATATAAAAATATAAGGGTATTTTATAATAAATATTTGGGTAAATTTTATAACGTATATTTTTATATCCACCTTTTGATATTTTTGTTTATTATTATCTCGATTCTTTTGGAAATCTTTATAATTATTTCGTTTTAACTTTTTTTAAATCCTTTTATTACGCGGTTAATTATTAATATTTTTATTAATATCTTTGATTTTCTCCTAATTAGGAGTATTTTAAGACGAAAGATTTACAAACACCTTTTAAAAAGTTAATAATATTGCCTTAACGTTCTTCGTTAATTATTATAAATCTATTATATTTTAATAATTTAAAAAGTTAATTTTAATGTTTAAATAATTAATTATTTCGTTTTTAATATCGGTTTTTAAAAAAGTAAATATAGATTCGATAGATTAAATAAAATTAGCGTTATTGTTATATATAATTAATTTATTTAAATAATTAATATAATCGTTTCGGAAACCCCGTAACGTTAATTTTAATCTATAATCTTTTATTATTTCGTTATTTATTTGTTAAACTTTATAGCGGTTTTCGAGGTTTATTTTAATTCTTTTATATATTTACGTTTAATGTTTATAAATAATCGATTATTATAAACCTTTTCGGTTTGTTATAGTTTGGTGTACTATTTTTTAAAATCGTTATTTAATTTTAGGTTTATTTAATTAATAAAGAAACGTTATTTAAAATTTGTTTTATATATTCGGTATAAACTTTTCTGTATGTTTTATATTTTTAATTATAATAAAAAAAGATTGTAAAGTTTTAGTTGCAAGTTTATTTACTTTCGGTTATTTTTTCGACAATATTTATCGGATGGTTCGTTTAATCGATTTTTTTAATTTAAATAGATTTTTCGAAAGATACATTAGCTGTTCGTATTAATTAGCGAAGACGTTTTTATAATAAAGGATATATCGGATGGCGTAGGTTTAATAAGTTATGGAAAGTTTTAATTAAGGTTGATTTAGTTCTATAAATTATATTCTTTAGCTTTGCCTTTAAATGCGTTTTTAAATTTAGTTTAATTCTTAGAATTATTGTAAATAATTGCGAACGTTATCGGCATGGTTGTTACTATAGCTATGAAAGTATATAGATAATTGTTACAGATGTATAGCCTAGATCGTTTTAATAACAGCTGATCAGTTAATAATAAAACGAATTAAACGAACAAGACTTTTAATTATCAGATATAAGGAATATCAGTTGTATATTGTATTGCATGACTAGTTGCAGGTGCTTTAGAGCGCGTACCGCACTTTAATGTAGTCTAATTACGTGATGTATATGGTCCGTTCAAAGGGAGCCTTTCCGTATATAGGGTGCTAGCGTATCCCCTGCTAGCTGACAACAGGTAATTTTTATTACAGTTTACGGCGGAACTTTTTTAAAATATTATAACGTTCCATATAAGCAAGCGAGCCATATAAGCAAGCGAACTAGATTTTTTAACTTTTTAACCTTCCAACTTTGATTATAAATTTCTTAACGTTAACAATATAAAACGTTTTATGAAAAAGTTTAGGATAAATTTAATTATTTAAGCTAAAGAAAAACCCGAAACTTTTAAGAAAAAAGTTATATTTTATATATAAAATTCCCGAATTTATTTTAAAATCTCCATAGTACGGTTAATACGTTCGAACCGAGAATACCTTCAATTCGCAAAAGTTAACGCCAACCGAAAAAAAATTAATTATTAAAAAAAGATTTAACATAAATATGTAAGCGTTTTTTAGCCGGCTTTAGCATATTAAAAATATAACTAATATATTACTAACTTAATACGTTATAAAACGCGTTAAAACTAACTAAGCGTTAAATTTTATTAAACGATAAAAGGATTTTTAAACGTATTAAAATCGAAAAACTAATTATTAACGGGTTTTATATAAAAGTTTAAAAACACTGCGTAAATAATTTAAGTTTATTCGAATTATAAATAAGAAATACGGTAATCCAATAAAATATTTATAATTTTAACAAAATTAAATTTTTAATAAGGCTTTTTATAATAACGGGTATAATAATTACTAATACCGAAAAAAGTAAAAAACTTAAATAAACGTAATAAGGAATAAAAAATAAGTTATAATTATCCAAGTTATTAATTTTTAAAATTAAGTTATACCGTTATTTATTATTGTGGCGTGGAAAAATTATTTTGACTTTTAATACCGTAATAATTTATTATTAATAATTAATAAAAAAAAAAAATAAATTAAATTTCGATTAAATCTAGCATTTTAACAAATATATCCGGTCGCGTATAAAAGGTTTAAAATATTTGCATTATCTTTAATGATTATAAAAGTTATTATTCGATAAAATTAGAAAACTATTACGTTAATAATAATATTATTACGTTTTATATAGCCGTATATTTATTGTATCGGTTTTAACTTTTAAACCTCTTTTATTTTTTATTTTTAAACGTATTTATTTGCGGTATATCAAAAATTTAATACGGCGTTATTATACTTATATTACGAAAGAAAATTTTTTTTCCGAGTTTTACAATACGTTCCAAATTATTATAACGTTCGATAATATCAAATCTGGATTTACAAAAACTGCTTTTATTTTATTAGATTTTAATACCGTTTTTTCCAAATTAAAGGTTTTTTCAGTTATATTTACGTTAACCGTTTTTCCGTTAACCTTCGCCGGTTTTATTTTACCTTTTACGAAAACTTTTGAAAATATTTATAAAGGAATAAAATAAAAATAATATTTATAAAAAACGATTAAAATTATTAAAATAACTTATTAATAAAAATAGTGACATTAGTTAATTTTGTAAGGAAAAGTTATATATTATTATTATATAAAATTACTTTTTTCCGAAAAGAAAACGTTTAATTACGCAGAATAAATTATATTTTAAATGAACGTTTTTAAAAAGGAGGAATATTTATTATATAAAAAGGATAACGTGCTACATAGGTACTTCGGACGTATAAATACTCCGAACGGTTTTTAACATATTGTAATTACCGAATTTTAATTAATTATTTTTTAATAATAATAATATGCAACGGCTTATAAAAAAAGGGAAAATAAACCTAACCGTTTGATACGGCCAGCATTGATATAGCATGGTAGCTAATTTAATGGCGTTATAAACGAAGAGTTTAAGCTGAAGAAAAAAAGGAAAGAAAGGTAGAGTTATAAAGTGCGTAAAGATTTATAAATATTTTTATTTTCTGTGTGGCAGGTAGCTAGTTTATATGGCAGTTGTTAGCTCTATATAACGGTTGCTAGTTTTACGGTTTAGTCCTGGTGGTTGCCGTTATATTTCTTTTAAAAAAAAACCTTATATACGATTAAAAAAAGTATATAAGTTTTTGTTAATTATAGCTGCCTTTTTTTTAATTAATCCGGTTTCTGGTTTTGCAGCCTTATTATTATTAGGATGGTTTTTGTTAATTTTGTTAATAGCCGTTATACGTATTTATTTTTATAAGCAAAACGATAATTTAAGTATTTTAAAATATTCCGTACAAAACTGTTTTATTACGATCGGAACGTTTTTAAAATTAGTTACGGAATATTATGTTTCGTTAAAATCGTAATTTTTTTTATTTGGTTTAATATTATAACTTTTTATAACGCCCGTTAAGTTTTAATTATTCGATTTATTTTATTTCAAATTTTGATTTACCGTTAATTTTTTTTATGTAATAATAATATTTAGGTTTATTAAGGTAACGGAATATTATCGATTTTACGTAATCGATTAACGTAAAATAAATTATTTATTTTATAATTTAATAATAAATTAAAAACGAAATTATATTTACGTTTTTTTTAAATTTTAAAAGGTTTTATTTATTATAATTTTAAACGAATAATTAATACTTACGTTATAAAACTTTTTTAACGGAAAGAAACCTTATTACCACCTCTAAAATTAATTAGGTAACGTTTTTTTATTAATTTATATTTTTAACGTTTTTATATTTTTAACGTAACTTTCTTTATAAACGTTTAAACGTTTTTAATTTATTTAATAATTATTAAAATTTATTAAATTAATTTAATGTTTGCGTTTATTATATTTAAATTTAACAAAAATAAATTCCGATTATTCTTATTTAATATAACTTTTAACAAAGTTATATAAATTAATGAATATTATAATAAATTATACGTGAAATCTAATACCCGTATATATATATTTTAATCATTTTAACATTTATTAATATAAAAACGTAAACGTTAATTTAATTTTTAATTTATAAATTTAATAATTTTTTAAGTTTACGAATATAAAGCGTTTTTATAATAATATTTTATAGTAATAAATTAATTTAATTTAATCAAAAATTAAAAAATAATTATTTTACGTTATCATTAATTTAAATTATAAATATTTTAAGAAAATAATATAAGTATTAATACTATTAATTAATTAAAATTTCGCTAATATTAATTTTTTTATTTAATAAAGGTATTATAATTTCGTTAACTTTATCGATAAACGTTTATATATAGTTATAACCGTAAAGATCTTTTGGCATATTTTTTCCGTCGACGATAACGTAATTCCATATATTATTTGGAATAAAAAAAAGGTAAAAAAGTTTTGGAGTTTTATCTTAAGGTATTTTGTTCCGACGGTAATTATAATAATTTCGGATATATTATTAAATATTTTGTTTTAACCGTAGCCAGGTTAACTTTTGTATTAATATTTTAATTATTTTATTTTGGTTAAAATATGTAAATATTTTAACCACGTAAGTTTTGCGGATAAATATAATACGAAAAAAAAATTAACCGTTAATTATTTTCTAGATATTATTAATTTGTTAAATTCTCTTTTTTTTTTTTGCTTAAATTCTGCGTTTTATTTTTGTAACGGATAAGGTTAATTAAATTGGTACCTTATAAAATATTTCCAGTTTGTACTTTAGTTAATATTTTTTTATTAATAATAATAATAAAGTTTAATTATTTTAATAAAATTAAAGCTTAATTTTTTTTGGAGTTTTAATTATAAATTAATTAATAGTTTTTCGTAATAAGATATTTGCGACGATATCTTTTTTACCAGGTTAATATTAAAAGGTAATATCGAAATTAAAAAAAAAATCGGCCTATTAAATTTAGCATATAAAAAAATAGATTTATTTGCAAAGGATAATAAAGTTTGGTAATTAATTATAATAAAAAACTTTTATTTTTAAAATTTAGCGTAATAATGTTCGAAAATTTAGATTATAATAAGCAACTTTCGGTTTTGGATAAAATATACTCTTTTTGTTAAAATTATAATTTTTATGAAATATTTTATCAATTTTTATTTGTTATATTTTTATTATTACCAACTAATATTTTCAATTAGTTACAGAGTACGTTTGTTTTTACTTTTGTTAATTTATTAAGTTAAAAATAATTAAGGTTTCGTAAGTAAGCCGTTTTATTTTTTCGAAAATTTATTTTTAATCGTGTTTTATTATGCAAAAAAGCTTTTCTTTTAATAAATAATTGAATGATTTCGCTATACCGTTTGTATAATAACAAAATATTCGTACGTAATTATAAAATTT